>JAXQQM020077530.1:0-141189 GCA_034641835.2 Pinus albicaulis | reverse complement strand
GCTAACAATTGTACACTGTGTTGATCATTTCAGCCCCCATTAAATCTCTAATGAGAAATCCCATTTTTTTGGCCTGATAAATTCATTTTCCGCCCATTGCCACCTTCTCCCAGCCTCAAAAATCACATAAAAAGGCCGTAAACCATACTCGAAAATATGCTTAAGGTCCAGCACCTTTCGGCCAGAGCCCTGCACCCTTTCTTCCATGTGACCTAGTGCCGGAACTGAGCGCAAAATAACTAGGCGCTTATCAACCAAATGACCGGGCTAAATATTAGCCATTGATATTTGCAGATCGGATGATATTTGTGAATCAACGGAGCACCTGTGGCCTGTTCCATTCATCACCCAAATCGTATGCACACCTTCCGATCATCCTGTCGAATCAATGGTCCGCAGTATATTTACCCTTGTGGTCCCCGCGCCCAAAAACATTGTCCGAAAACCGGTGGTATTCATCGCACTGCTTTTTGGAGGCGGGCGGTATTTATCAAAACGAAGTGATGCCATACATTATCTGCAATGTGTCCCCGCGTACGGCTCCAAAACTGCCCTCCATCGCGCATTATTGTTCAGTCAAAGTCACGGAGCGATATGCATGTCAGCCGTCCGATCCAGGGCGATCCATCCGACGCTCATCTCACTCCGAAGCTGCACGAGGGTTAGTCCATGTCAATAGTTCCCCTGGCCCACCATCCCATTTCCCTCCGATGCGTTTTCAACCGTCGATCTCATTTTGAGATCGAACAGTCTAGATCATCTTCATACCCTGCCATTGACTCGGTCCTCCTCCACGTCATCATCCCACGTGTTTATCGCAATTTTTCCTCCACCATTTATATATATTCCATTCATACATTATATTTTAATGTTTTGCATTACAACTTTGCCCAGCCCGTCCACCATAGTTCTACTGCATTTTTCGTCGTCACCTCTCGTTCTTCCACCATTTCGTCATGCCACTTTACTACACAGTCATCCCCACTGCATCTCCATCTCCACGCATGGTTTTTATTAACAAGTTTGCAGGTTTTTTAGGGTTACAGCGACGGAAAATTGCCATTACTCACAGACTCTATTACAAAAGCCGAGAACAAATCAAAGGACCATTTTTCAGAGGCAAAATTTATCGAGCAGGGTTTAGGAAGCGGTTACGACACGACTTTCATTAAAGAAGTAGGGGTAAAATCTATCAAACCCTCTGGAATAATTCAAAGCATAGATCTTGTAATCGGAAATATTAATGTTGCGGCAAAAGAGTATCAGTGGGAAGTCAGAGGAATTCGATGATCAGCATTGAAGGTTTCAGGCCTTAATTCAAGGTTAGAAGACAGAGGGTACCATGCACAGGAGGAAATACCCTCCAGGTTTGATTTCAGTGGTATTTTCTTTCAGGAAAGGACAGAATGTTCATATGGTTCTATCTCTATACCGTGTTCCTGAAGAGACTTTCACCCAGTGCATTTATTTCAGTATGAAGGCACAGAGCCCATAGGGTCTCAGTGAGGAGGAGTTCCATCTGTTAAAGAGGATTCTGGTCTTTGGTATTTCATAGTCTGTAACTCTCTCTCTTATGTGTTATTTAATATATCATTTCATTTAATCCATCCGTCTTGTATCATGTTTTGGAATGCGAGTGGCTCATTGATTTTTGGTATGGATTTATCCTAGTCGATACCCATGCTTGGATTAGTCAAGCGCTTTAAATATGGCTCATGCATGATATTTTGTTCCGCTATTCATCTAAACTGTATTTCTACTATATTAGTTTCCTTGGGAGGGTACTTTTAAAATGCTATTATCATGTATGGATTCTTAGATTGCTAAGCCCATGCATGGTGGTATTGTATATCTAGGTATCAACTCAATGTTAGCTAATATCTCCTCAATATTTCATTCACCACATACACTTTCTGATAACTTATTTCTGTGAAGTATTTCTGAATCGGCCTTCTTTATATTAAGATGTCTCTGAATTGTCTGTTGCTTTTGTATTGGAGTTTCACATGTTGCCTTTGCAATATACCATTCTATGTATCAGTTTTCTGAGGGTCTTGGTCCCATTCAAATTAATTTTCCTTGTGTTATAAGAGATAGCATGAGATATTTTTAATTTATAACTCTACCTGTTATACCATATGCTCCTTGCTATATTAAGATGGCCTAGGCACTGGTCTATCACAAATCTAGGCTGTCTCTAGGAGTGACAACAGCATTCAGATTAATTTTCCTGGTTTTATAAGAGATAACATGAGAGCTTTTTATTGATAACTCTACCTGTTATACCATATGCTCCTTGCTATATTAAGATGTCCTAGGCATTGGTCTATCAAAACTCTAGGCTGTCTCTAGGAGTGACAACATCATTCATATTAATTTTCCTTGTTTTATAAGAGATAGCATGAGAGCTTTTTATTGATAACTCTACCTGTTATACCGTATGCTCCTTGCTATATTAAGATGTCCTAGGCACTAGTATATCACAACTCTAGGCTGTCTCTAGGAGTGACAACATCTTTTTGGCGCCGTTGCCGGGGGAAAAGTTAAGAAAATCATCATCCCTGGGCCTTGAAAAACCTTATTCACTCTCTAATAGGTGAGCATAGAGAGTTGAGAGTTGTAGATCCTTCACCTTGGCGACTCCACATTTATCTATCAGAAGAGTTTATTGGCAGTCCTGGCTCCTCGAAAGCCACATCTGAGGTCAGATAAGTCACGACCAAAGACACCTTCAGTGTCTGACCCTGAAAAGATCATACATAGAAGAAATTGGAGGGAAATAAAATTAGTCCATTCTGAGATTCCCGAATTCTCTCAAGAATACTTTCCGTCCTCCTCCTCTTAAGATTCTCAATTGCAAATTCTCAACTCCACTGTCAGAGATACGAATTACTATTCAGATAGTCCACCCCGAGGAGGTGTCCAATTTAAAGATAGTCTTCATCCTACTCCTGAGGTCAAAGAGGTCAAGGAAGTCACCGAAGTATCTATTTTTAACATACCCTTGTTCCCCTCAACCCCTCAAGTTGCAGTCGAGTATATTCCTATTGTTATTCATACTATAGTTCCACCTCCTCCTCCTCCTCTTACTCATCAAACTATTGCACTATCTCCACCCCCTCCAATGGAAAATGTTCCAGGCTTCTTGCTAAAAAAATATGCTCCTCTGGCATTACCCCAAGTGTTGAATGATATGCCCCAAGATTATCTGAATATCTTGCCCAGATTCATTGGAGAAAATGAGATTGATGCTCAAAAACATCTTGATACTTTCTGCTCTTTTGCAGAGAACTTTAATGTTGAACATTTAAATGTGGTCTTAAGACTGTTTGTGCATTCTCTTGATGGTGAAGCTCGAAAATGGTTTAAGACTTTGGCAGGTCATTCTATTACCACTTGGGATAATATGGAAGATAATTTTCTCAAAAAATTGGGGGAGAAGAAAGATCATGGACAATGTCTTACCGAGTTTAATACACTCAAGAAAAGACAAAATGAAGGGGTGTCAGAATTTATCAAGAGATTTAATAAATTGTATTTGAGCTTGCCTGCTGACATGAAGCCTCATCAAACTTCCGCTAAAGTGGTTTTTGTAGCAGCCTTTGATTCATAATTTGGTTTCTCTCTCAGAGAAAGAAAGCCTGCTACTCTAGATGATGCTCAGGCAGATGCACTAGAGTTGGAAGCAAACTTTTCCTCCACTGGTAAATCAAAAGGAAGATCTGAACAAGATACCAGAAGAAGGGGCAAAGAGGAGGTATCCACTTCTAGTCAGGACAGAGACTCAAAAAAAATGGAAGAAATGAGAAAATTGATTAAGAAAATGGTCAAGCTTGAATTGGAAGCCAAGAAATCAGCCTTCAAGAATTTCCAAAATGCTCCAAACAGAGGTTACAATCCTCAGTACATAATACCACCCCTGCAAATATTGCCAAGGGAATCAAAAGAACAACAAGATCAAGTACCACACCCATTGTACTTGGAAGGTCCAGTAGATGACTCCACTGAAGATGTTGTTTATGGACTGGAGGATGCAAATCTTGCCTTTTCAAATAGTGATGGAGAAGAATGCCCTTTACAGGGAAATGAAGGAGCAGAGTGCCCATTGCAAGAAGAAGAAAAGACCAGAGACACAGAAGAAGCAGAAATTGATCATTATTGTAAAAAATTTACTGACTTCATGCAAGCACATTTCAATAGAAGATATGATCTCAGGTCATCCAAGAAAAGGAATCGTACTCAAGATCAAGAAGAGGAACCTCCCCAGAAGGAAGCACCAGCTCAGAAGGAATCAACAATGCAGAAAGTCACAGACAGAGGTAAGGGCTCTCTAAACAAACCTTTGCAGTCTAATGATCAAATTCCTTCCTCTTCAAAAGCAGTCAGTCCCTCTAATACCAAGTCTTTGTCAAAAGAAATCAAACCCCCAGCTAAAAATAAAGAGTCAAAATAAGTTGTAATAGAAAAGTCTTCTCTTGTTTTTAATCTGCAAAAGGAACTTGAAAAAGTGAAAATCCTAGTGCCCTTGACCGAGTTGTTGAAACAACCTGCATATCAGTCCCAAGTTACCTCATTCATGTTCCCTCCAGAAGCAACACTCACTCCAGATAGTCTCAACCTTCAAGAAGAAAGACCCATGGTTGTCTTTGGCCCACATGTTGAGGAGATAGATCCCTCTACTCCTCCCTTCTATGTGTCTCTAATGATCCATGACCTGCTATTACACAACTTTATGCTAGATTCTAGAGCCTCCCATAACCTTATGCCTCTGTCAGTCATGGAACAACTAGGATTACAAATCACACGTCCATATAAATACCTCTATTCATTTTATTCTAAAAGAGTTAAATGCTTGGGGATGATCAAGGATTTGGTGGTTAATTTGGCCCAAATCCCAGCTAAAAGCGTGGTAATGGACATCGTGGTGGTTGACATCCCAACTCATTTTGGTATGTTGCTATCAAGGTCCTGCGGAAAAAAAATCAGTGGATCACTCAAGATGGATTTAACATATGCCACTATTCCAGTTTTTGGTGGCCAAGAGAGGAGGTTGTACAGGGAGACTAGATTTGTCAAAATGGTGAATAAGGCTGACAACTTTGTAAATTCACTAGTCTACAGTAAGGAAGGAGATTTTTCATGCTTGATTCTGGAAGAAGATCAAGTTTATGCTCATGAACCATCCTTTTGTCAGATCAAGACTGAACAGCCCGCAGAGAGCCATGAAGCAGGGATCTGGACACTTCATTTTGATGGATCAAATTCAAAAGAAGGTAATGGAGCTGGAATATTATTGATTTCTCCTACAAGAAGGTGGGTTCCCTTGTCCTTCAAGCTAGAATATGAAGCCACCAACAATGTGGCTGAATATGAAGCACTTCTGTTAGGATTACAGACAGCCAAGAATATGAACATACAAAGCTTAAAAGTTCTGGGAGATTCATAACTGGCAGTCAGACAAGTTAGGAATCAGTGTCAGACCAAACATCCTAGGCTAAGGGCTTATAGGAATGAAGTTTGGGACATGGTAGAAAATTTCTTCTTGGAATTCAATATCCAGTTCATGCCCCGAGAACAAAATAGGATGGCTGATTCCCTTGCTGTAGCTGCTAGTACATTTCGACCACCTCAGAACCCTCTTTTAAGATATGAAGTTGAGGTGCGTTATCGACCATCAATCCCAGATAACATCAAACACTGGCAGGTATTTGAAGATGAAGAACAGATGAAGAGATTCCTGGAAACAATGGGAGAGTTCTCCAATATGGAGATTGATGTCGATAAAGAAGAGGTTGAGTCTAAAGATACTTCATAAAGAAATTGGGAGGAGAAAGTGGCAGGTAATAAGGTGTTGCAGTTAAAAGGAAATATTATACCTAGAGGGCTGGTGCCTCTAGAAATATTATTTGACAAGAATGATGTCCCACTACAGCCAAGCAAAGTGGTAGAAGAAAATCAGGTAGAGGACCTGAATCTTGGTACTGAGGCTGACCCCAAAATTGTAAAACTGTCCAGGAAGATCCCTGAAGAGTATAAAAATCTATATTAGAAATTATTTCAGTCTTACAAAGATGTGTTTGCATGGTCCTATCAAGACTTGAAAACTTTTGACATCAGAATTATGCAGCACAAAATTCCACTAAAGGGAGATACAAAGCCCCATAAGCAGAAGCTCAGACAAATAAATCCCCTGCTACTTCCTTCCATTGAGAAGGAAATTAAGAAACTTTTAAAGGCCAAAATAATTGTACCATTGAGGTACACTGAATGCGTGGCAAATTTAGTCCCTGTCCGAAAGAAGAAAGGAGAAATAAGGCTGTGTGTGGATTTCAGAAATTTGAACAGAGCATCCTTAAAAGATAATTATCCACTCCCCAAGATGGATCACATTCTGCAAAAGGTGGCTGGAGCTTCTAGGATGTCAATGATGGATGGATTCTCTAGCTACAATCAGGTGGCTGTACTTCCATAATATCAAAAGAAGACTGCTTTCACCACACCATGGGGTACATTTATGTATGTCAGGATGCCTTTTGGGCTGATTAACGCAGGGGCCACTTTTCAAAGGGCCATGGACATCGCTTTTGTTGGGGAGCAAGATAAGTTCCTGGTAGCCTACCTTGATGACATCACTGTATTTTAAAAAAATGATACTGAGCATATTAAGCATCTGCGTAGAACCTTTGAAAAATGCAGAAGGTATGGTCTCTCTCTAAATCCTCAAAAGTATTTATTTGCATTAGAAGAGGGAAAAAGTTTGGGACACATTGTAACAAAAGATGGGGTGAAAATGGACCCTAAGAGGGTAGAAAGTATAAATGGTATTTATTTCCCCAGAAATAAGAAGGAGGTGCATGTATTCCTTGGGCGTATTAATTTTCTAAGAAGATTTATTCCTAACTATGTTGAGATTGTTAGGCATATAACAGACATGCTGAAGAAGAATAATGAGGTAAAGTGGTCCCAGGAATCACGAGAGGCATTTACCAGGATCAAAAACGCTTTTTCTGAAGCTCTTGTACTAGCTGGACCAGATTATGATAAGCCTTTTATGATCTTTTCCTTTGCATCACCTCATACAGTGGCAGGAGTGTTGTTGCAGAAAAATGAAGAAGGGTATGAGCAGCCTATTGCCTTTTTCAGTCAGGTGCTTCATGATGCTGAGCTGAAATATAACATACTAGAAAAACAAGCATATGCCTTGGTGAAATCCCTTAAAGCATTCCGCATGTATATCTTACAGTCACATATCACTGCATTTGTGCTTGCAGTTGCTGTAAAAGATATCCTTATTCAGGGGGATAGCGAAGGAAAAAGGGGGAAGTGAATTGCCAAAATACAGGAGTATGACTTATACATTCACCCTACTAAGCTGATCAAAGGATAGGGGCTTGCCAAAATATTATCTGAGTCAACATATCAAGCTTTGGGTATCAACCTGTCCATTATAGTAGGTGAGGAATCTGAAGAGAAAGAAGAATGACAGGGAATTGGAGTAGCTACTCCAGAAATGCATATAAAGTACCTCACCAGTCAGTGGTACAAAGAGATAGTAGAATATCTCCTCACACTCAGCTGCCCACCAAGCTTTGATAAAGCTAAATACAGAGCATTAAGGTTGAAATCACAGAAATATACAGTTGCTAGTGGCCAGCTATATTGGCGAGATCCTTTAGGAATCCTACTCCTGTGCCTCACATAGGATGAAGTAGAGAGTATAATGGCGGAATTTCATGAAGGAATCTACAGAGGTCATTACAACTGGAGGGCCACTGCTCACAAAATACTGAAGGCTGGTTTCTATTGGCCCAAACTATTTGGAGATGTTTTTGCGTGGGTCAGAGCTTGTGAGAAGTGCCAAAAATTTGCTGAAAGACAGAATTTGGCAGCTCTGCCTTTGATTCCCATTCATGTGAATGAACCATTTCAACAGTGGGGAATAGATTTTATAGGAGAGATACACCCGCCCTCAAGTGGATAGCATAAATTGATATTAACGACCACAGATTATTTCACAAAATGGGTGGAAGCCATACCTGCAAGGAATGCTACAGATGCATTAATAATAAAATTCATGGAAGAGAATATCATATCCAGGTTTGGCTGTCCTGCTAAGATAGTGACTGATAACGCCCAGGCTTTCAAATATGAAAAATTTGTGATTTTCTGCTAGCAATATAATATTACACTTACTCACTCTACAACTTGCTATCCACAGGGAAATGGCTTGGTAGAGTCTTCAAACAAAACTCTAGTGAGGGCCCTGAAGAAGAATATCAATGAAAACTAGAAAAATTGGGATTCCCAGATGAAGTTTGCTCTGTGGGCCAATAGAATCACCAGCAAGAGAGCAACTGGAAAATCCCCATATGAATTGGTATACGGGAGGGCAGCAATATTTCCTATTCAACTGGCCCTACCAGTAGCTCGATTCATGCAGGAGAGTCAGGATGAGCCTGATGATATGACTAGGTGAATAAATCAACTGGTGGAATTAGAAGAAACACGTAATCAGGTAAATCAAAGGCTGACAGAGTATTAGGAGAAGATGAAATACCTTTTTGATCAGCATGCTAAGGACAAAAATCTGCAGATCGGTGATTTAGTACTCAGGTGGGATATCCAGAGGGCTAAAAAGGGAAAACATGGAAAATTCGACCCACTTTGGTTCGGTCCTTTCAAGATTGTGGAGCGGGGAGGTAACAATACTTTCAAGTTGGAGAATTTATAGGGTGACTTGCTTGATGCCCCTGTGAATGGTCAATTTCTTAAGCCCTACTTTCAGTTCTGATTCAGGCAAAGGCAGCCTGATGTATTATATTGTATATTAGTTTCCTGTTTCATTTTTTTTTTTTGAATAATGTGGGTGTCATGATGAATCATGAAGTTAAAAAGCAGAAGGGCTGAAGAGTAGAGTTAACACAAAAAGAGTATTTGGTGGTCTGTGAAGTTCTCGACACGTTCAGGGATGAACGTGCCATCCCGAGGTGGAGCCAATGTTGATCATTTCATCCCCCATTAAATCTCTGATGAGCAATCCCCTTTTGTCTAGCCTGATAAATTCATTTTCCACCCATCGCCACCTTCTCCCAGCCTTAAAAATCGCATAAAAAGGCCGTAAAACATACTCGAAAATATGCTTAAGGTCCAGCACCTTTCGGCCAGAGCCCTGCACCCTTTCTTATGCGTGACCCAGTGCCGGAACCAAGCGCAAAAGAACTAGGCACTTATCAACCAAATGACCGAGCTAAATATTAGCCGTCGATATTTGCAGATCGTACGATCTTTGTGAATCAACGCAGCGCCTGTGGCATGTTCCATTCATCGCCCAAATCGTATGTGCACTGTTCGATCATCCTGTCGAATCAATGGACTGCAGTATATTTACCCTTGTGATCCCTGTGCCCAAAAACATTGTCCGAAAACCGGTGGTATTCATCGCATCGATTTTCGGAGGCGGGCGGTACTTATCATAACGGAGCAATGCCATACATTATCTGCCGCGTGTCCCCGTGTACGGCTCGAAAACCACCCTCCATCGCGCATTATTGTTCGGTCAAAGTCAAGGAGCGATATGCATGTCAGCCGTCCGATCTAGGGCGATCCATCCGATGGTCGTTGCACTCCGAAGCTGCACAAGGGTTAGTCCATGTCAATAGTGCCCCTGGCCCATCGTCCCATTGCCCTCCGATGTGTTTTCAACCGTCGATCTTGTTTTGAGATCGAACGGTCCAGATCATCTTCATACCTTGCCATTGACTCGGTCCTCCTCCACATCATCATCCCACGTGTTTATCGCAATTTTTCCTCCACCATTTATATATATTCCATTCATACATTACATTTTAATGTTTTGCATTACAACTTTGCCCAGCTTGTCCACCATAGTTCTATTTCATTTTTCGTCGTCACCTCTCGTTCTTCCACCATTTCATCATGCCGCTTTACTACACAGTCATCCCCACTGCATCTCCATCTCCACGCATGGTTTTTCTTAACAAGTTTACAGGTTTTGCAGGGTTACAGCGATGTAAAATTTCCATTACTCACAGACTCCATTACAAAAGCCGAGAACGCATCAAAGGACCATTTTTCAGAGGAAAAATTTATGGAGCAGGTTTTAGGAAGCGGTTACGACACGACTTTCATTAAAGAAGTAAGGGTAAAATCTATCAAACCCTCCGGAATCATTCAAATCATAGATCTTGTAATCGGAAATATTAATGTTGCGGCAGAAGAGTATCAGTGGAAAGTCAGAGGAATTCGACGATCAGCATTGAAGGTTTCAGGCCATAATTCAAGGTTAGAAGACAGAGGGTACCATGCACATGAAACAATACCCTCCAGGTTTCATTTCAGCAGGATTTTATTTCAGGAAAGGACAAAATGTTCATATGGTTCTATCTCTATACCGTGTTCCTGAAGAGACTTTCACCCAGTGCATTTATTTCAGTTAGCAGGCCAGAAAGTACAAACAACATTTCAAAGTAATCAGCAGTATGGGCGTGCATGTCTCCACCATTTTGTTTTAATGATACAATTGAATGTTCATCACCTGCTCCCTTTCTTCGAGCTTTCTTTTTCTCCTATAAAGCTCCAAAAGAACAGATGATTTAGGGTTCCAGATTTTATCAGAAAAGGATGCAGTGAAAGGCTTTTTGTATACATTTTGTAAAACTCTTGTATGAAGGCACAGAGCCCATAGGGTCTCAGTGAGGAGGAGTTCCATCTGTTAAAAAGGATTCCGGTCTTTGGTATTTCATAGTCTATAACTCTCTCTCTTATGTGTTATTTAATATATCATTTCATTTAATCCATCCATCTTGTATCATGTTTTGGAATGCGAGTGGCTCACTGATTTTTGGTATGGATTTATCCTAGTCGATACCCATGCTTGGATTAGTCAAGCGCTTTAAATATGGCTCATGCATGGTATTATGTTCCGCTATTCACCTAAACCGTATTTCTTCTATATTAGTTTCCTTGGGAGGGTACTTTTAAAATGTTGTTATCATGTATGGATTCTTAGATTGTTAAGCCCATGCATGGTGATATTGTATATCTAGGTATCAGCTCAATGTTAGATAATATCTCCTCAATATTTCATTGACCACATACTCTTTCTGATAACTTATTTCTGTTAAGTATTTCTGAATTGGCTCTCTTTATAGTAAGTTGTCTCTGAATTGTCTGTTGCTTTTGTATTGGAGTTTCACATGTTGCCTCTGCAATATCCCGTTCTATGTATCAGTTTTCTGAGGGTCTTGGTCCCATTTAGATAATTTTCCTTGTTTTATAAGAGATAGCATGAGAGATTTTTATTGATAACTCTACCTATTATACCATATGCTCCTTGCTATATTAAGATGTCCTAGGCACTGGTCTATCACAACTCTAGGTTGTCTCTAGGAGTGACAACATCATTCGGATTAATTTTCCTTGTTTTATAAGAGATAGCATGAGAGCTTTTTATTGATAACTCTACCTGTTATACCATATGATCCTTGCTATATTAAGATGTCCTAGGCACTGGTCTATCACAACTCTAGGCTCTCTCTAGGAGTGACAACATCATTCAGATTAATTTTCTTTGTTTTATAAGAGATAGCATGAGAGATTTTTATTGAAAACTCTACCTATTATACCATATTCTCCTTGCTATATTAAGATGTCCTAGGCACTAGTCTATCACAACTCTAGGCTGTCTCTAGGAGTGAAAACATCTTTCTGGCGCCGTTGCCGGGGACGAAGTTAAGAAAATCAGAATCCCTGGGCCTCGACAAACCTTATTCACTCTCTAATAGGTGAGCATAGAGAGTTGAGAGTTGTAGATCCCTCACCTTGGTGACTCCACATTTATCTATCAGAAGAATTTATTGGCAGTCCTGGCTCCTCGAAAGCCACATCTGAGGTCAGATAAGTCACGACCAAAGACACCTTCAGTATCTGACCCTGAAAAGATCATACATAGAAGAAATTGGAGGGAAATAAAATCAGTCCATTCTGAGATTCTCGAATTCTCTCAAGAAGACTTTCCGTCCTCCTCCTCTCAAGATTCTCAATTGCAAATTCCCGACTCCACTGTCAGAGATACCGATTACTATTCAGATAGGCCACCCCGAGGAGGTGTCCAATTTAAAGATAGTCTTCATCCTACTCCTAAGGTCGAAGAGGTCAAGGAAGTCACCGAAGTATCTGCTTTTAACAGACCCTTGTTCCCCTCAACCCCTCACGTTGCAGTTTAGTATATTCCTATTGTTATTCATACTCCACTTCCACCTTCTCCTCCTCCTCTTACTCATCAAACTATTGCACTACCTCCACCCCCTCCAATGGAAAATGTTCCAGGCTTCTTGCTAAATAAATTTTCTCCTCTCGCATTACCCCAAGTGTTGAATGATATGCCCCAAGATTATCTAAAGATCTTGCCCAGATTCAATGGAGAAAACAAGATTGATGCTCAAAAACATCTTGAGACTTCCTGCTCTTTTGCAGAGAACTTTAATGTTGAACATTTAGATGTGGTCTTAAGACTGTTTGTGCAATCTCTTGATGGTGAAGCTCGAAAATGGTTTAAGACTTTGGCAGGTCATCCTATTACCACTTGGGATAATATGGAAGATACTTTTCTCAAAAAATGGGGGGAGAAGAAAGATAATGGATAATGTCTTATCGAGTTTAATACACTCAAGAAAAGACAAAATGAAGGGGTGTCAGAATTTATCACGAGATTTAATAAATTGTATTTGAGCCTGCCTGCTGACATGAAACCTCATCAAACTGTCGCTAAAGTGGTTTTTGTAGCAGCCTTTGATTCATAATTTGGTTTGTCTCTCAGAGAAAGAAAGCCTGCTACTCTGGATGATGCTCAGGTAGATGCACTAGATTTGGAAGCAAACTTTGCCTCCACTGGTAAATCAAAAGGAAGATTTGAACAAGATACCACAAGAAGGGGCAAAGAGGAAGTATCCACTTCTAGTCAGGATAGAGACTCAGACAAAATGGAAGAAATGAGAAAATTGATTAAGAAAATGGTCAAGCTTGAATTGGAATCCAAGAACTCAGCCTTCAAGAATTTTCAGAATGCTCCAAACAGAGGTTACAATCCTCATTACAGAAGACCACCCCTGCAAATATTGCCAAGGGAATCAAAAGAAAAACAAGATCAAGAACCACACCCATTGTACTTGGAAGGTCCAGTAGATGACTCCACTAAAGATGCTGCCTATGGACTGGAGGATGCAAATCTTTCCTTTTCAAATGGTGATGGAGAAGACTGCCCTTTATAGGGAAATGAAGGAGCAGAGTGCCCATTGCAAGAAGAAGAAAATACCAGAGACACAGAAAAAGCAGAAATTGATCATTATTATAAACAATTTACTGACTTCATGCAAGCACATTTCAATAGAAGATATGATCTCAGATCTTCCAGGAAAAGGACTCATACTCAAGATCAAGAAGAGGAACCTGTTGGGGTTCCCATGTTTTTTCCAGATTGGCAAGACCAAAAGATGAGACAACATCAGAACCACTTTGGGGCCCTAGGATCTAGCCCTCCTGGACCCGGAGAGGGATCTCTCCAAATAGAGCAAAGAATGATTTATCTTTGAAGCTCGAATTGAGATATTAGGCTAGTTATGAAGCACAAATGGGGTCTAAAGTGATTTGGTTGGAGGGTTGCTGGGTTGGTTAGAAGATCAGAGGCCGAGAAAGCAATGGGAGGAAAGGGACAAAGCAGCAGGATGTTTCAGCAAGGAGAAAGGGCCAAGACTGTGCCATCCATTGGGCTATGGAGTCATGAGAGGGAATTACTTGCATCCACTAGCCAAGGTTTTCAAAGGGAAAGTCATCTATACTAAAGGATCTTTTAGATAGATGATGGGATGGAACATTAAGGAGGAAAGTGAAAGAAGGAAAGCAACCAGATTTCTGTCTATAGATCAGGTCAGAGGTCATTTAACTCCAAACCTGCTTGGACATACTCAAAGGCAACTCTCAAAGAGACAAAGGGGCAGCTTATAGATCAGACCAGAGGTCATTTAACTCTAGGTCTGCTTTAGCAACTCCAAGGGAAAAACAGAGATAATATTACAAAGAAACATCTAAGAAGCGAACCCCCAAGTTCATACATCAGCCAGCAGGCAATAACATCCACTACACTGGTTAAACTCCACGAATTTACTCTTAGATACACATGAAGTAGAAAACATAAAGGTAGGGAGAGCAGACAGCATAGGGCACCTAACACGGGTGAATCCTATACCATTATTCTGATGCCTACCAGCAGAACATGAAACAGTATGAAAATGTAAATAACAGATTTAAGAAAAACATCACCAATAGTAATAGACCAGGATCCTGTGAAATGTGCTTTGATTAATTGATGCAAAACCAGTCATGTACAATATGGCTCAATGGCTAATACAACCCCAACTTCTCCTCCCAGCCTATTACATACAAACTACTCTGCTACTCTCTCCCAAGACTGTTCTAACAGTCAAATGAATCCCTCTAACAACAGATGCCCAGCAAGGCAACAACAACCCTTAAAATTCGTTCTCGGGGATCTTTTATAGAAGAAGAGGAAGAAGCAGTGGTAGATAGACAATTAAATGAGATTCATTAAGACAGCAGGACGGAAGTGTTCACGCCCATGCTTCTTAATGGCAAAATGCAGCGCTGTATGTACCTTGCAGACTGTTTTGGAGATCTCTTTCGGGTCGAGATTGACCTCTGATACATTCTTTAAAACCTTACGGAGCCTGGAGCTCTGTGCTGCCATTCTGAAATAAATGACATGGATGGAAGTTCGCGACTTCTCCATACCTCCATTACTGTTGCTCAGACAGTCTTTAATGAAGCTCCTGTCTGTGCATTTAATTTCCCTGGGCTCGAGAGGCATGGAGAATGCTGTAGGAATGGTGTACGTCTGGAGAGAACGTACTCTGCTGATGTTTAACATAGATAAGACTTTTACAGTGTGTTCTTGGTCTTCAAACTGTGCCTTAATCCTTTGAATGCGGGATTATAACCATTGATCTTCAATTACAGGCTCAAATCCCCTTCAAATCTTGTTTCTGCTGCTTCGCTGACCGGCTGAAATGGCCTCTCTGTACTATCTGCACAATGAATAGACCTGTTACAAACCGGGTAGTGGCGATGGAAAAATGCTGCAGAGGCGGAGGAATGGTGGCGGAAGAGTGGAGAGGGGCGGAAATGATGAAGAGCAGTGGAAGAACTGTTGTTAGCGTAAAAGCCCAAAGGTTATCTCTTGGGAAAATTACAAAGGAAACACGGAAAACAATGGAGCGGAGCCGTGGAAATGGGGCCAACCGTGGCGGGGGGCGATTAGACCAAAACCGTTAGATCTTAACCCAACGGATGGACAGGATGAACTTGGGCTAATCGCAATCGGAGATCGGAGTGGGGAGCGATCGCAACGCACAACACAAAGTTCCGATTGCGATTGAGATTGGAGATGCGATTGAGCTAGGACCGTCGATCTGGGGAAGGAATGGACGGCGGAGATGAAATCGGAAGGGCAGTAGAGAGGGATGATGGGAGAGGAGCGGGACGAATCTGCGCCGTTGGATCTGGCGGGACAGACGGCTCAGATTGGATCGGGGGACAGAGAGAAGGACTCGCGATCAGCGGAAAAGGGAAGAGCGATGGTCGTTGGATCATGTAACAGTCGGACGGCCGAGATCAAATCGGAGGTCGGAAGGAAGGGGATGCGATTGCGATCGGAGGGGGGTAATGCGATTGAGCGATAACTGTTGATCTCAGGTCTAGATCAACGGCGGAGGTGTAATCGGAGGGGCAGTGCGATCGGGGAATCGGGAGTTGCGATGGCCGTCGGATCTGAGGGAGGATGGACGGCTGAGATTTGATCGGGAGATCTCAATCGGGACTGCACCACTGGGAGCTACGATTGCGATCAGACAAGGGTTGCGATTGAGCGCTGTCCGTTGGATCAGTGGGGGAATCAACGGTGGGGAAGCGGATCAGAGGAATGAAATCGAGGCGGCATTGTTGAGACTTGCGATTGAATGGGGCAATGCGATTAGCGCTCCGCCGTCAGATCTGTGATAGATCGATGGCATACAACGCGTCACGGGACTTATGTTAAAAACCAATCGCATCGGGGTTTTTTCAGTGTTACAAAGGATTTTCGCACCCGCCCGGCTTCCGATTGCGATTGGCCCCCAAGGCTTAAGCGCTTGGTCTTGGGTGACGGGCATATGTGGGGAAGTGGTTGAAGGGGCTTAACGAGAATGGGGCTAGGGCCTGTTGTAAAGTTGGGAAAGTGGGTTTTTGGCCCGTTTTAGTGGGTTTTAAGGGGTTTAAAGGGAAACGATAAGGGGGAAAATGGGAAATAAAGAGTAAGGGAAGGATTCAAGGGGATTGTGGAGGTAAATGGGGAATGGGGAATTGGGAGACAAGGAGGAATAAAAAGAGGCTAAATGAGGGTAAAATAAGAGGGAAAAGGGGGCCTTTGGGCATTTCTTCACATAAAAGAGAGGTTTTAAAAGGAGAATCAGCAGAGGGAATTTGATCAAAGGATAAAAGGCACATGGAGGCTTCAAGGAGACTGTATTTTCAGCGGAAATGCATTCCTTGAAGACTCAACAAAAAATTAGCCCCCTATTTGCTTGTCAAAAATTTCATAGGGGGGCTAACAGTGGCTCCACATGGGGATGGCTACTTCTTGAAGGAGCTGGGAAACCGAAGATCTCGGTGCAGCCGCATGCCTCGCTCAACCATCCTTTTCTTTCTTTGATCTGTTGCCACAAGCTATGAAGACAACATATCAGCAGAAACACTTCCCAAACAACTACCTACCCACACTATAGTCCTAACATTTTTGCTTCTTGGGTGCATTTGGACTTGCAGACCCTTTACATCATTAATCTTTACAAACAGGCACATAAATCTATTCTAATTCTACCCTTATTACTCCATGAGACCAGATTAGGCTGTTGGTCTCATATGTTTCTCTACCTACACTACTACCTGCTAGGATTAGACTGTCTAGCAGGTTTCTTCTCTACATTCTAAAACAGAAAATGAAATAACTAACTACATGCCCATAGACTGAGCTTTATTGAGCTTTTCCTACCTACCCTACTCTAACTGAAATATTTACAAGTCTAGCTTACAAACATGGTCTTCCAATGTAACCAGTCCTTCAAGTGATCCCATGGCTGGTCCTTCTTGCTCAACTCCTTGAGCATGCTGGATAGGCAGGGCAGCTCCCACTCTTTTTGTTCAACAACAGCAGCCTTGAAAAGTTTTGTTTCTGCTTGCAACATGCTGCTGAGCAAGACCTTTGATCCTTCTTCAAATGTATGCAGGAAATGTGCATAAGGATCATGAAAAGATACCTGGCTATGAATGTCTGGCAGGCTGGCTTCGACCAGGATCTCTTCTTCTTCCACTGGATCCAGAAGAAGACTCTCTTGAGAGAGAGAATCTCCCTCATCTTCTGAACTGGAGGACTCATCGTATATTGGGGCTGAGTCCTCTCGGAGCTCCGATATGTTCTGCTCTGAGGTGCAGGGCTCCGTGAAAAGATCCATGTGTTCTTGAGCAGGGGTGTATTCCTTTGCTTCCTCTTCATCATCTGAGATGAAACGCTGCTGACCCCCATCCATGTGAAAACCATTACTGATGAGTTGTAATGGAGTGAAGCAAAGATATAGAGATCCTTCACCCTCTTTTGCACTCTCAAATCTTTCTTCATCAGTATCATAAATAGCCGGCATTGGCTAATTACTCTCTGGAAGTGAAAAGGATTGACTCTCCTCCCATAAATCTGCTAATGATGACCCTACCAGATCTTCTTCTGTTTGGGGAAAGTCATCATCAGATACGTCAAAAATAGGAGAGTCATGAACGTAAGTAATGTTGCCAACCGGACATACTGGGTCATCAGCAGATTTCTCTTCACTCTGATTTACATTTGAGCTTTCCAACTCTGTGCAATAAAGCTCATCAGATGAATGGGCAAGGATGTCTGATCTGTAAAAAAATTCAGAGGCTGGCTGTCTATTGATGATCTGATCTATTTCTTCCTCTGTCAAAGGGGAGGACGGTTTGGTGTCCCTTTGTGCAGAGGTGCAACAGCTCTCTGTTTCTTCTGAAGACTGAATTTGGGGCTGGATGTCATTTTGCGCCTCAACCATAAGGGATGATGAATCAGCAACCGAGTTTTCAGGAATATCTTGGAAAAAATCCACAGCCTCTTGGCTGTTTTCTTCCTCAGCCGATTCATCTGTGTTCTTGTGGTAGCTAGGATGCATATGAAATTCTTGAATGGCTATCAACAGATCTTCTAATTGCATATTAACCAAATCCTCATCAATATTTAACAGGTACTGTATGATATTATGAGATTGATCACAACAGTCCCATGATAAGGATGGAGAGTTTCCTTTATAATTCGTGTAGAATACTTGGTGCATGTCCTTTAAAGAAAACAAACTCCGAGGTTCTAACCATTCGTACCAGACCCTAGCCTTTCCTTCTAATGTTGCCATGAACATTTACATTAGGCAGTCTTCATGCCATTCAACTTTAAATTTCCACACATGTATATGAAACTTGATGAGATGTAGCAAGGGGTCCTCAGCGTCTTCACCCTGAAAGGTAGGAAGGTTTTTCAACCAGTCCACTTTAGGAATTTTGTGTGGAAATCCAGGGATATGCTCCTTGCTCATTGGGGCATATCTTCTCTGTATGCGTGGAAGCATGTTTGTAAATCAGAAAGAGGTCACTGTATCTTCTTAACCAGTTCAGAGTCCTCCACCAGTGGAGTCATCAGGTCTTTGGATCGTAGGGAGTGTGGAGTCGCCAGGTGGATGATTATGACTGTTTGGAGCAGGATGCTGTCCACCATCAGCAATGAAAAGCCAATCTAGAGACAAAGCAGTTCTGTTCCCCAGCGGAGTCGCCATTATGTTGGGGTTCCCATGTTTTGGCCAGATTGGCAAGACCAAAAGATGAGACAACATCAGAACCACTTTGGGGCCCTAGGATCTAGCCCTCCTGGACCCGGAGAGGGATCTCTCCAAATAGAGCAAAGAATGATGTATATTTGAAGCTCGAATTGAGATATTAGGCTAGTTATGAAGCACAAAGGGGGTCTAAAGTGATTTGGTTGAAGGGTTGCTGGGTTGGTTAGAAGATCAGAGGCCGAGAAAGCAATGGGAGGAAAGGGACAAAGCAGCAGGATGTTTCAGCAAGGAGAAAGGGCCAAGACCGTGCCATCCATTGGGCTATGGAGTCATGAGAGGAATCCACTAGCCAAGGTTTTCAAAGGGAAAGTCATCTATACTAAAGGATCTTTTAGATAGATGATGGGATGGAACATTAAGGAGGAAAGTGAAAGAAGGAAAGCAACCAGATTTCTGTCTATAGATCAGGTCAGAGGTCATTTAACTCCAAACCTGCTTGGACATACTCAAAGGCAGCTCTCAAAGAGACAAAGGGGCAGCTTATAGATCAGACCAGAGGTCATTTAACTCCAGGTCTGCTTTAGCAACTCCAAGGGAAAAACAGAGATAAGATTACAAAGAAACATCTAAGAAGCAAACCCCCAAGTTCATACATCAGCCAACAGGCAATAACATCCACTGCACTGGTTAAACTCGACGAATTTACTCTTAGATACACATGAAGCAGAAAACATAAAGGTAGGGAGAGCAGACAGCATAGGGCACCTAACACGGGTGAATCCTATACCATTATTCTGATGCCTACCAGCAGAACATGAAACAGTATGAAAATGTAACTAACAGAGTTAAGAAAAACATCACCAATAGTAATAGACCAGGATCCTGTGAAATGTGCTTTGATTAATTGATGCAAAACCAATCATGTACAATATGGCTCAATGGCTAATACAGTCCCAACTTCTCCTCCCAGCCTATTACATGCAAACTACTCTGCATCTTCCTCCCAAGGCTGTTCTAACAGTCAAGCTGAATCCCTCTAACAGCAGATGCCCAACAAGGCAACAACAACCCCTCCAATTCGTTTCTGGGAATTCTTTATAGGAGAAGAGGAAGAGACAGAGGTATATAGACAATTAAATGAGATTCATTAAGACAGCAGGACGGAAGTGTTCACGCCCATGCTTCTTAATGGAAAAATGCAGCGCTGTATGTACTCTGAGACTGGTTTGGAGATCTCTGTCGGGTCGAGATTGACCTCTGATACATTCTTTAAATCCTTACGGAGCCTGGAGCTTTGTGCTGCCATTCTGAAATAAATGACATGGATGGAAGTCCGCGACTTCTCCATACCTCCATTACTGTTGCTCAGACAGTCTTTAATGAAGCTCCTGTCTGTGCATTTAATTTCCCTGGGCTCGAGAGGCATGGAGAACGCTGTAGGAATGGTGTACGTCTGGAGAGAACGTACTCTGCTGATGTTTAACATAGATAAGACTTTTACAGTGTGTTCTTGGTATTCGAACTGTGCCTTAATCCTTTGAATGCGGGATTATAATCATTGATCTTCAATTACAGGCTCAAATCCCCTTCAAATCCTGTTTCTGCTGCTTTGCTGATCGGCTGAAATGGCCTCTCTGTACTATCTGCACAATGAATAGACTTGTTACAAACCGGGCAGTGGCGACGGAAAAATGCTGCAGAGGCGGAGGAATGGTGGCAGAAGAGTGGAGAGCGGCGGAAATGATGAAGAGCGGTGGAAGAACTGTTGTTAGCGTAAAAGCCCCAAGGTTATCTCTTGGGCGAATTACAAAGGAAACACGGAAAACAATGGAGCGGAGCCGTGGAAATGGGGCCAACCATGGCGGGTGGCGATTAGACCAAAACCGTTAGATCTTAACCCAACAGACAGACAGGATGAACTTGGGCCAATCGCAATCGGAGATCGGAGCGGGGAGCGATCGCAACGCACAACACAAAAGTTTCGATTGCGATTGAGATTGGAGATGCGATTGAGCTAGGACCGTCGATCTGGGGAAGGAATGGATGGCGGAGATGAAATCGGAAGGGCAGTAGAGAGGGATGATGGGAGAGGAGCGGGACGAATCTGTGCCGTTGGATCTGGCGGGACGAACGGCTCAGATTGGATCGGGGGACAGAGAGAAGAACTCGCGATCAGCGGAAAAGGGAAGAGCGATGGTCGTTGGATCATGTAACAGTCGGACGGTCGAGATCAAATCAGAGGTCGGAAGGAAGGGGATGCGATTGCGATCGGAGGGGGGTAATGCGATTGAGTGATAACCGTTGATCTCAGGTCCAGATCAACGGCGGAGGTGTAATCGGAGGGGCAGTGCGATCGGGGAATCGGGAGTTGCGATGGCCGTCGGATCTGAGGGAGGATGGACGGCTGAGATTTGATCGGGAGATCTCAATCGGGACTTCACCACTGGGAGCTGCGATTGCGATCAGACAAGGGTTGCGATTGAGCACTGTCCGTTGGATCAGCGGGGGAATCAACGAAGGGGAAGCGGATCAGAAAACTGCAATCGGGGCGGCATTGTTGAGACTTGTGATTGAATGGGGCAATGCGATTAGCGCTCCGCCGTCAGATCTCTGGTAGATCGATGGCATACAACGCGTCGCGGGCCTTATGTTAAAAACCAATCGCATCGAGGTTTTTTCAGTGTTACAAAGGATTTTCGCACCCGCCCGGCTTCCGATTGCGATTGGCCCCCAAGGCTTAAGCGCTTGGTCTTGGGTGACGGGCATATGTGGGGAAGTGGTTGAAGGGGCTTAACGGGGAAGGGGCTAGGGCCTGTTGTAAAGTTGGGAAAGTGGGTTTTTGGCCCGTTTTAGTGGGTTTTAAGGGGTTTAAAGGGAAACGATAAGGAGGAAAATGGGAAATAAAGAGTAAGGGAAGGATTCAAGGGGATTGTGGAGGTAAATGGGGAAATAGAATGGGAGACAAGGAGGAATAAAAAGAGGCTAAATGAGGGTAAAATAAAGGGGAAAGGAGGCCTTTGGGCATTTCTTCACATAACAGAGAGGCTTTAAAAGGGGAATCAACAGGGGGGCTAACATAAAGAACCTTGGAAGTCTTATTGTAAAAGGTTGGCATTTGGTGTTTCAAAAGTAATACATAGATTACTGCTTTGAAGAAGCTTTGGTGTTCTGAAGGAGTGTGGAGGTCTCTATTTTTCTGTTGATGAAGGAGGATGGACCATTGGATCCCTGAGCCTGGTTTTGGTGAAGTAATCTCTTATTGTTAATGTTGTTTCATGTTTATCACTTTGTTCCATTATCCTTTGACTTACAGTGGGATAAAAAGTTTAGGTAGAGAAATGTATCTTAGAAGCACCTCTGACCTGTTTATCTTTCATTGTTTATATGTTTTCTGCTACTGAACATAACAGGGTAGTCTAATAACTTTCCTGAATATTTAGTTTGTTTTATTTTAGAAATGGTTAATTCAATTGCGCTAAAAGACTGTTTAGGCGTTCCCTCTTTCTTTACCACTGAATGTTGTATCTGATATCTCCCTTTAATTATTAATGCTTGCAGTTTGACAGAGAGGCAAGTTTCAATCATACCCTCTGTTTCTTACCGTAATGATTGTGTTGAAGGTCCCTATAATTGCAATCCTAGATGTCTAAGGCGTTCCCTTTTCTTTGAATGCAATTGTATGTCTTTGTTGATCAAGCTCTCAACAGTGAACTTATAGGAGGAAATAGGGCATTCCCCGAATCCTATAATTCATTAAGGAGGTGTTAGTCTGCATTTCCCCTGTTCTTCGAGTGTTTATGTTGATTTAAGTCCATAGCAGTGAGCTTACTGGAGGAAATAGGGCATTCCCCGAATCCTTTAAGTCGTTGTGAAAGGGTTTAGTTTGCTTTTCACTCTTAGTCCTTAATGTTCATCTCATTTAACCTATATTATTCAACAGATTCTTGACCAAGTTAGATTTTCCCTCTGGTTTCCCTTCCTTATCAATCAGAACTATTTGGACTTCCACATGACTCCATTTCCCAATGGCTTGTAGATTCCCATGCTCTATCTATACTGCATGAAACCTATTTGTCCAACCAAACAAAACAAACAACCCTGCACTTCATAACTAGCCTAAAATCAACTTCTAAAACATTTAGGACACATACTTATAAACATATTGAGAGATCCCTCTCTGAGACTAGGAGGGCTAGATCCTAGAGCTCTAAATCTTGGTTGTTATGTTGCCTTGTAATTTAGTATGCCAGTTTGATAAATCACAGAACCCCAACATTCCGCATCCAAGACACCCACTCGGCACTTCCGCCCTTGGGCTAGTCCATCGCCACTCCATCGCCAACCCTAAAAGGGCCCCGCGAATACCGAGAGAGTGTAAATACATATCATTCATGCAGCTCTGCGAAAAAAAAATTGGGACAGGGTGCAACACTAGTACTTCCCGAGAGGTCACCCATCCCAGTACTACTCTAACCCAAGCACGCTTAACTGTGGAGTTATGATGGAATACGGTGCATTAACGCTGGTATGATCGCACCTGCAAGGGTCTCGCCTGCTCCCCCTCTTCAACAAAGCACAAAAAAGGGGGGAGGTTGCAACATTAGGACTTCCTCGGAGGTCACCCATCCCAGTACTACTCTAGCCAAAGTGCACTTAACTGTGGAGTTTTGATGGGATCCTGTGCATTAACGTTGGTATGATCGCACCTGCAAGAACTCCCCTCCTCCCCCTCTTTAAGGGATACCGCCGAGCCACAGGGAGGGCGACCCCTCCATGGCCCTCGATCTGACATGATGTTTTCTCCCCTCCCGCTACAGCCTCTTCCCTGATCTAGCAGCGTCTGAACCGGAGGAAGCAGAAGAAGAAGGAAAAAATGCGTAAGTCCCGTGGCCACCGGTGGCACTACGTAAAGCTCACCCGTGGCTTTCTGGTGACGTTCCGCATCCAAGACACCCACTCGGCACTTCCGCCCAAGGGCTAGTCCACTGCTACTCCGTCGCCGACCCTAAAAGGGCCCCGTGAATATCAAGAGAGCGTAAGTACAGATCATTCATGCAGCTCCGCAAAAAAAAAAGAAAAAAGAAAAAAGAAAAAATGGGACAAGGTGCAACACTAGTACTTCTCGGGAGGTCACCCATCCCAGTACTACTCTAGCCCAAGCGTGCTTAAGTGTGGAGTTCTGATGGGATCTGGTGCATTAACGCTCGTATGATCGCACCTGCAAAGATCTTGCCCGATCCCCCTCTTCAACAGAGCACAAAAAGGGGGGGAGGGTGAAACATTAGGACTTCCCGGGAGGTCACCCATCCCAGTACTACTCTAGCCCAAGCATGCTTAACTGCGGAGTAAAGAAAACACTAAGAGCGGTCAACCTTCCAAAAAACAGTCCCAAACCTTCAGCCTCTCTGATTTTCGAGTAAAGAGATCTGGCTTCATGAAGGATCAATCCCAGATCACACCCGGACCTAAATCCTCCTACCATAGTTGATGACCCAGAAAATATTTTGTGGCAAACTTCTAAAGCTGGAAACTCACCCACTGTTAAGACCATTCATAGAGCAAGTTCAGCACTAGAACACCTTACAATTTCACAAAATTCTCAGTTTGACTTACACCATACCAAGAATCTATTCAGGACCAAGTCACAAAGTAGATTTGACCAAACTGACCTTGACCCCATAGATTTGCAGCAAAGCTCCAGTAGAGAAGCTTCTCCTTCCACTCCACCTGACTTTCAGCTTCTCCATCACTTCAGCCCTTTTCAACTCAAATCTACTCAGAATCAGTTCTCCGGTCCAAGTACCTCAGCTACACCCATTCATACCACCACTGTGCAAACCACCCCACTCCATCCTACTCCACCTCTCACAAATCCTCCCCTTGTAAATTAGCCCTTATTTCCTTTTCCTCCCATCATGGCAACCTGGTATGCTCCACTGGCTCTACAACAACCAGTATTACCTTTGTCAAATGACTATCAGTCCAAGATCCCTCACTTCCTAGGGACTGAATCCATCACTGCTCAAAAGCATGTAGATATAATTGATGATGTTTTTGACTACATGGAGATATAAGAAGAAACCATAAAGATGAGGATTTTTGCTTAGAGCCTAGGGGGAGAACCCAAGAAATGGTTTAAAAACTTACCTCCCAACAGCATACATGATCTCCCTACCCTCTACCAAACTTTTGTAAACAAATGGGAAATCAAGAAAAACCCACTTCAAATTATTTCAGAGTAGAAAAATCTTAAAAGGAATCTGGGAGAAAGTGTTCATGACTACTCCACTAGGTTTAACAGTTTTTACAATGCCCTCCCACCTCACATAAAACCTTCCCAAGGCTTAGCCTTAATAAAATATCCCAAAGGCTTTGATGCTGATATGGCCTATCAACTAAGGGAGAGAGATTACCTAACTCTAGAAGACATGAAAAAAGGGGCTATGAGTGTAGAGGCCAATTTAATTGAAAAAATGGTGACTTATAAAGATGACACAACTCCTACAACCTCCTATGTTGACACCAAACTTGACTCCATAGTTAGGACAATCGAGAGGATGATGGAAAAAATCAGTTTAAATGAGAGAACACCTCCTAGGGAAAAAAGGCGTAAGTTCTATGGCCACAAGAAGTGCTGCGTAGAGCTAGCCGGTGGCTTTTCGACGATGTTCCACATCCAAGACACCCACTTGGAACTTCTGCCCCCGGGCTAGTCCATCACTACTTAGATGCCCACCCTAAAAGGGCCCTGCGAATACCGAGAGAGCGTAAGTACGGATCATTCATATGGCTCTGCTAAAAGAAAAAAAAGAAAAAAAAAAAGGGACAGGGTGCAACATTAAGATTTCCCGGGAGGTCACCCATCCCAGTACTACTCTATCCCAAGCACGCTTAACTGCGAAGTTCTGATGGGATCAGATGCATTCACGCTGGTATGATCGCACCCGCAAGGATCTCGCCCGCTCCCCCTCTTCAATGGAGCACAAAAAAGTGGGGAGGGTGCAACACTAGGACTTCCCGAGAGGTCACCCATCCCAGTACTACTCTAGCCCAAGTGCGCTTAACTGCAGAGTTTTGATGGGATCCGGTGCATTAAAGCTGGTATGATCGCACCTGCAAGAATCTCCAGGGAGACTGCCGAGCCATGGGGAGGGCGAGCAACCCCTCCATGGCCCTAGATCCGACATGATATTTTCTCCACTCCCGCCGCGGCCTCTTCCTTGATCTGGAAACATCTGAACTAGAGGGAGCAGAAGAAGAAGGAAAAGAGGCGTAAGTTCCATGGCCACCAGCGGCGCTGCGTAGAGCTCGCCTGTGGCTTTCCGGCGATGTTCCGCATCCAAGACACCCACTCGGCACTTTCGCCCCTGAGCTAGTCCATTGCTACTCCACCGCCCACCCTAAAAGGGCCCCGCAAATACCGAGAGAGCGTAAGTACGGATCATTGATGTAGCTCCGCCTTAAAAAAAAAAAAAAAGGGACAGGGTGCATCTCTAGGACTTCCTGGGAGGTCACCCATCCGAGTAATACTCTAGCCCAAGCACACTTAACTGCAGAGTTCTGATGGGATCCGGTGCATTAACGCTGGTATGATCGCACCCGCAAGGATCTTGCCCACTCCCCCTCTTCAACGGAGCACAAAAAAGGGGGGAGAGTGCAACACTAGGACTTCCTGGAAGGTCACTCATCCCAGTACTAGTCTAGCCCAAGCGCGCTTAACTGCGGAGTTCTGATGGGATCCGATGCATTAACGCTGGTATGATCGCACCCACAAGAATCTCCCCTCCTCCCCCTCTTCAAGGGAGATCGCCGAGCCACGGGGAGGGCACAAGACCCCTCCATGGCCCTCGATCCGACACGATGTTTTCTCTCCTCCCGTTGCGGCCTCTTCCCTGATTTGGCAGCATCTGAACCAGAGGGTGCAAAAGAAGAAGGAAAAGAGGCGTAAGTTCCGTGGCCACCGGCGGCGCTGCGTAGAGCTCGCCCGTGGTTTCCGGCAATGTTCCGCATCCAAGACACCCACTCGGCACTTCCGCTCCTGGGCTAGTCCACTGCTACTCCACCGCCCACCCTAAACGGACCCTGCGAATACCGAGAGAGTGTAAGTACGAATCATTCATGCAACTCCGCACAAAAAAAAAAAAGGGGACAAGGTGCAACACTAGGACTTCCCGGGAGGTCACCCATCCCAGTACTACTCTAGCCCAAGCGTGCTTAACTGTAGATTTCTAATGGGATCCGGTGCTTTAACACTGGTATGATTGCACCCGCAAAGATCTTTCCCACTCCCTGTCTTCAATGGAGCACAAAAAAGGTGGGGAGGGTGCAACATTAGGACTTCCCGGGAGGTCACCCATCCCAGTACTACTCTAGCCCAAGCATGCTTAACTGCGGAGTTCTGATGGGATCCATTGCATTAACGCTGGTATGATCACACCCACAGGAATATCCTCTCCTCCCCCTCTTCAAGGGAGACTATCGAGCCATGGGGAGGGCGCGCGACCCCTCCATGGCCCTCGATCCGACACGATGTTTTCTCCTCTCTTGCCCCGGCCTCTTCCCTGATTTGGCAGAATATGAACCAGAGGAAGCAGAAGAAGAAAGAAAGAAAATTGGGGTAAGTTTTGTGGCCACCAACAACGCTGTGTAGAGCTCGCCTGTGGCTTTCCGGCGATGTTCCGCATCCAAGACACCCACTCGGCACTTCTGCCCCCAGGCTAGTCCAATGCTACTCCGCCGCCCACCCTAAAAGGCAACCACGAATACCGAGAGAGCGTAAGTACGGATCATTCATGCAGCTCCGCAAAAAAAAAAAAAAAAGAAGAAGAAGAAAAGAAAAAAGAAAAAAAGAAAAAAAAGAAAAGGAAAAGAGACAAGGTGCAACACTGGGACTTCCAGGGAGGTCACCCATCCCAGTACTACTCTAGCTCAAGCGCGCTTAACTGCGGAGTTCTGATGGGACCCGGTGCATTAATGCTGGTATGATCGCACCCGCAAGGATCTCGCTCACTCCCCCTCTTCAATGGAGCACAAAAAAGGGGGGAGGGTGCAACACTAGGACTTCACGAGAGGTCACCCATCCCAGTACTGCTCTAGCCCAAGCGCGCTTAACTATGGAGTTTTGATGGGATCCGGTGCATTAACGCTGGTATGATCACACTCGCAAGAATCTCCCCTCCTCCCCCTCTTCAAGGGAGATGGCCAAGCCACGGGGAGGGCACACGACCCCTCCATCGCCCTCGATCGGACACGATGTTTACTCCCCTCTCGCCGCGACCTCTTCCCTGATCTGGCAGCGTCTGAACCAGAGGAAGCAGAAGAAGAAGGAGAAAAGGCGTAAGTTCTGTGGCCACCGGTAGCATTGCATAGAGCTCTCCCGTGGCTTTCCAGTTATGTTCCGCATCCAGGACACCCACTCGACACTTCCCTCCCCAGACTAGTCCAACAAAAGGACTTCCTGGGAGGTCACCCATCACAATACTACTCTATCCCAAGCGCGCCTAACAGCGGAGTTCTGATGGGATCCGGTGCATTAACACTAGTATGATCGCACCCGCAAGAATCTCCCCTCCTCCCCATCTTCAAGGGAGACCGCCAAGCCATAGGGAGGGCGTGCGACCCCTCCATGGCCCTCGATCTGACACGATGTTTTCTCCCCTCCCACCGCGGCCTCTTCCCTGATCTGGAAACGTATGAACCAGAGGAAGCAGAAAAATAAGGAAAAAAGGCGTAAGTTCCGTGCACACCTGCGGTGCTGCGTAGATCTCGCCCGTAGTTTTCTGGCGATGTTTCGCATCCGAAACACCCCCTCGGCACTTCTGCCCCTGGCTAGTCTACCGCTACTCCGCCCCTCACCCTAAAAGGGCCCCGCGAATACTGAGAGAGCGTAAGTTTGGATCATTCATGTAGCTTTGCCAAAAAAAAAAAAAAAATGGAAAAAAAGGGGGACATGGTGCAACACTAGGACTTCCCGGGAGGTCACCCATCCTAGTACTACTCTAGCCCGAGCGTGCTTAACTGCAGAGTTCTGATGGGATCGGATGCATTAACGCTGGTATGATCACACACACAAGGATCTCGCCACTCCCCCTCTTCAATGAAGCACAAAAAATGGTGGAGGGTGCAACAGTAGGACTTCCTGAGAGGTCACCCATCCTAGTACTACTCTAGCCGAAGCACGCTTAACTGCAGAGTTCTGATGGGATCCGATGCATTAACGCTGGTATTATTGCACCCGTAAGAATCTCCCCTCCTCCCCCTCTTCAAGGGAGAACGCCAAGCCATGAGGAGGGCGCGCGACCCCTCCATGGCCCTCGATCCGACATGATGTTTTCTCCCTTCCTGCCGAGGCCTCTTCCCTGATCTGGTAGCATCTAAATCTGAGGAAGCAGAAGAAGGAAAAAAGGCATAAGTTTCGTGGCCACCGACGGTGCTGCGTAGAGCTCGCCTGTGGCTTTTTGGCGATGCTCTACATCCAAGACACCCACTCGGCACTTTTTCCCCTGGGCTAGTCCACTGCTACTCCGCCGCCCACCCTAAAAGGGCCCTGCGAATACCGAGAGAGCGTAAGTACGGATCATTCATGCAGCTCCGCGCGAAAAAAAAAAAAGAAAAAAAGAAAAAAAAAGAAAGAAAAAAGAAAAAAAAAGAAAAAAAAGGGAGAGGGTGCAACACTAGGACTTTCCGCGAGGTCACCCATCCCAGTACTACTCTAGCCCAAGCGCGCTAAACTGCGGAGTTCTGATGGAATCCGGTGCATTAACGCTGGTATGATCACACTCGCAAGGATCTCGCCCACTCCCCCTCTTCAACAGAGCACAAAAAAGGGGGGAGGGTGCAACACTAGGACTTCCCGGGAGGTCACCTATCCAAGTACTAGTCTAGCATAAGTGCATTTAACTGCGGAGTTCTGATGGGATCTGGTGCATTAACGCTCATATGATCGCACCCGCAAGGATCTCGCTCGCTCCCCCTCTTCAACAGAGCACAAATAGGGGGGAGGGTGCAACACTAGGACTTCCCGGGACGTCACCCATCCCAATACTACTCTAGCCCAAGCGCACTTGACTGCGGAGTTCTTATGGGATCCGGTGCATTAACGCTGGTATGATCGCACCCTCAAGGATCTCGCCCGCTCCCCCTCTTCAACGGAGCACAAAATAGGGGGGAGGGTGCAACACTAGGACTTCCCAGGAGGTCACCCATCCTAATACTACTCTAGCCGAAACGCGCTTAACTGCAGAGTTCTGATGGGATCCAGTGCATTAACACTGGTATGATCACACCTATAAGAATCTCCCCTCCTCCCCCTCTTCAAGGGAGATCGTTGAGCCACGGGGAGGGCACACGACCCCTCCATGGCCCTCGATCCGACGCGATGTTTTCTCCCCTCCCGCTGCGGCCTCTTCCCTGATCTGGCAGCGTCTAAACCAGAGGAAGTAGAAGAAGAAGGCAAAAAGGCGTAAGTTCTATGGCCATCGGTAGCGCTGCGTAGAGCTCGCCCGTGGGTTTCTGGCGATGTTCCGTGTTAGCCACCTATAAATTATGATATACCAAATGGTGGCTAAATTTGTTTTCAAGCCTTCAAGATATATATTTCCTTTGAGAATCCATCATCTTTGAAGTCTTTTGATGGTTCCTTATCCTTTGAATTAATCTTCACTGCTGTTTCCATCTTAAAACCATGCTGATTCACCGAAAAAAGTTGTTCCAAAGGCTTCTGAAATTGCCTATTCTCATTTATTCCCCCCATCTTCATAAAGCCTTCTTTTCATCTTTTAACCTTCCATTCAACCTCTAAAGGCCTTAAATCCCCTTTAAATATTCAAAGATTCATCTACAGGTTCAAAAACCCTCTTCTTTCTCTCTACTGAAAGCCTAAAAATCCTTAAAACCCTTCAAAAATCCTCAAAAAGCATGCTTTTCCTTAGCCCTTAGCCCCCTTTTGCTTATAACCTGGTGCTCAGAACCAGGCACTAAGCCCCATCGCAATCGCAAAAAGTTGTTTCCCTTTGTTCTTTTCCTTTTCCCCCAATCTCCCTACCATGCGATGTAATCCTGGCCGTGGATCTGAGAAGATCTATGGCCATCGCATCACCTAGTCCCCGCCCCATCTCATCGCACCCGCCGATTTGATCTGGATCGTTGAATCCACAAGAACCAACAGCCAGGATCTCATCGCACTTTGCCCATAGCCCTCCGTCATTGCACTCTGCGGATTTGTCCTCCACCATCGATCTTCCTTTGAATTGGACGGTTCTTCCTCCATCGCATCTCGCTTTCCACATCACATCACCGATCGCGCATCGCATCGATGCAATGCCCCGATGGCATTTCCACCGTTGATCTTGCTCCCAGATCGGACGGCCAGCGCAGCGTCGCACATCGCAGCTCCAACGCCCAAGTTTCCCTCATCCTTCGCTGCTCCCCCGATGAGATGAGTCTTGATTCAATCGCTGCCGTCCATTCATCCATATCTAACGGTTCACATCATACCTCGCTCTCTTTTCATTTGATCGCCCCCCTGCCTAATAACTCCTCCGAAAGATCTCGACCGTCAATCTTGCAAGATCCAACGATCCTGATTATTCTGCCCGCCCAAAAGGTTTGAGCCTAACGTGTTCCCTCTACCATGGTTTTTCCGCTTCCACGTTGCATACACTTACCTTCTAATTGCTCCTCCGCCTCCGCCTAAGCTTTCTACAAGTAGTCTAAACCAAGCCCACAGGATTTCATAACGAGTTTTTGTGTGTTTGTAGGTTTAAAAGAGTAACTCTGTTGGAAGTTTTCCTACAGTCACAGACATGTGACAAAAGGTTCGGGATGATGATCCTCCATGGCTCTAGAGGCAATAAAAGACCAAAACAAAGGATCGAAGGTCAAAGGAATTATCAAGGACAAAGCACATTGAAGAAGGAATACACAGAAGAATAGAGATATTCTCGAAAACAACAGGTGTAGACAGTTCAAGCATATCAGCAAAAGAAAAGCATAACAAAGCTAAAACAGGTTGAAGTACAAAGGGACAGAGCAGTTATTGGTGCAGAACGTTGACTGACACAGACATAGCTCATCTGCATGCACAAAATTCTGTCAAGCAGTTATTACATCAAAGGGAACTACCACAAACTGTCAGAGCAGTTATTTGAAAGTATGGGAGGCTGCTAAACCCATTCTTCCACTTAGCTCACACCGGAGGAGATAACAGTACCACTGCAGATAGTATTTTCTCCCAAAGGACACTCTGTGGGGTGATTTCTGTCATCTCAAAGGGGCCTCAACAAGCAACAAGGTCACTAAGTTTGTCCAGGATTTAATGTTATGTCTATGGCACAACATGGATCATTTGAATACCCTCTCCTATCTCTGTTGATCATTAAAATTTCCTTCACCTACTTTTTCCATTTTCTCTATAAAGTGTTGGGGTTCCCATGTTTTGGCCAGATTGGCAAGACCAAAAGATGAGACAACATCAGAACCACTTTGGGGCCCTAGGATCTAGCCCTCCTGGACCCGGAGAGGGATCTCTCCAATAGAGCAAAGAATGATATGTCTTTAAAGCTCAAAATGAGATGTTAGGCTAGTTATGAAGCACAAAGGGGGGTTTAAAGTGATTTGGTTGAAGGGTTGCTGAGTTGGTTAGGAGATCATGGACTGGGAAAGCAATGGGAGAAAAGGAACAAAGCAGCAGGATGTTTCATCAAGGAGAATGGGCCAAGACAGTGCCATCCATTGGGCTATGGAGTCATGAAAGGGAATTACTTGCAACAACTAGCCAAGACTTCCAAAGGGCAAGTCGTCTACACTAAAGGATATTTTAGATAGATGATGGGATGGAACATTAAGGAGGAAAGTGAAAGAAGGAAAGCAACCGAATTTCTGTCTATAGATCAGGTCAGAGGTCATTTAACTCCAGACCTACTTGGACATACTCAAAGGCAACTCTCAAAGAGACAAAGGAGCGGCTTATAGATCGGACCCGAGAGGTCATTTAACTCCAGTGCTGCTTTAGCAACTCCAAGGGAAAAATAGAATGTATGTACAAAGAAACATCTAAGAAGCGAACCCCCAAGTTCATACATATTGTGAGGCAATAACATCCAACGCCTTTGGTTAAACTCCGCAATTTGCACAATAGATACACATGAAAGCGAGAAAACATAAAGGTAGGGAGAGCAGACAACATAGGGCACCTAACACGGGTGAATCCTATACCATTATTCTGATGCCTACCAGCAGAACATGAAACAGTATGAAAATGTAACTAACAGAGTTAAGAAAAACATCACCAATAGTAATAGACCAGGATCCTATGAAATGTGCTTTGATTAATTGATGCAAAACCAGTCATGTACAATATGGCTCAATGGCTAATACAATCCCAATTTATCCTCCCAGCCTATTACATGCAAACTACTCTGCATTTTCCTCCCAAGGCTGTTCTAACAGTCAAGCTGAATCCCTCTAACAGCAGATGCCCAGCAAGGCAACAACAACCCCTCCAATTCGTTTATGGGAATTCTTTATAGGAGAAGAGGAAGAGACAGAGGTAGATAGACAATTAAATGAGATTCATTAAGACAGCAGGACGGAAGTGTTCACGCCCATGCTGCTTAATGGAAAAATGCAGCGCTGTATGTACTCTGAGACTGGTTTGGAGATCTCTGTCGGGTCGAGATTGACCTCTGATACATTCTTTAAATCCTTACGGAGCCTGGAGCTCTGTGCTGCCATTCTGAAATAAATGACATGGATGGAAGTTCGCGACTTCTCCATACCTCCATTACTGTTGCTCAGACAGTCTTTAATGAAGCTCCTGTCTGTGCATTTAATTTCCCTGGGCTCGAGAGGCATGGAGAATGCTGTAGGAATGGTGTACGTCTGGAGAGAACGTACTCTGCTGATGTTTAACATAGATAAGACTTTTACAGTGTGTTCTTGGTCTTCGAACTGTGCCTTAATCCTTTGAATGCGGGATTATAACCATTGATCTTCAATTACAGGCTCAAATCCCCTTCAAATCCTGTTTCTGCTGCTTCGCTGATCGGCTGAAATGGCCTCTCTGTACTATCTGCACAATGAATAGACCTGTTAAAAACCGGGTAGTGGCGATGGAAAAATGCTGCAGAGGCGGAGGAATGGTGGCGGAAGAGTGGAGAGCGGCGGAAATGATGAAGAGCGGTGGAAGAACTGTTGTTAGCGTAAAAGCCCCAAGGTTATCTCTTGGGAAAATTACAAAGGAAACACGGAAAACAATGGAGCGGAGCCGTGGAAATGGGGCCAACCGTGGCGGGGGGAGATTAGACCAAAACCGTTAGATCTTAACCCAACGGACGGACAGGATGAACTTGAGCTAATCGCAATCGGAGATCGGAGCGGGGAGCGATCGCAACGCACAACACAAAAGTTCCGATTGCGATTGAGCTAGGACCGTCGATCTGGGGAAGGAATGGACGGCGGAGATGAAATCGGAAGGGCAGTAGAGAGGGATGATGGGAGAGGAGTGGGACGAATCTGTGCCGTTGGATTTGGCGAGACAGACGGCTCAGATTGGATCGGGGGACAGAGAGAAGGAATCGCGATCAGCGGAAAAGGGAAGAGCGATGGCTGTTGGATCATGTAACAGTCGGACGGCCGAGATCAAATCGAAGGTCGGAAGGAAGGGGATGCGATTGCGATCGGAGGGGGGTAATGCGATTGAGTGATAACCGTTGATCTCAGGTCCAGATCAACGGCGGAGGTGTAATCGGAGGGGCAGTGCGATCGGGGAATTGGGAGTTGCGATGGCCGTCGGATCTGAGGGAGGATGGACGGCTGAGATTTGATCGGGAGATCTCAATCGGGACTGCACCACTGGGAGCTGCGATTGCGATCGGACAAGGGTTGCGATTGAGCGCTGTCTGTTGGATCAGCGGGGGAATCAACAGTGGGGAAGCGGATCGGAGGACTGCAATCGGGGCGGCATTGTTGAGACTTGCGATTGAATGGGGCAATGCGATTAGCGCTCCGTCGTCAGATCTGTGATAGATCGATGGCATACAATGCGTCGCGGGACTTATGTTAAAAACCAATCGCATCGGGGTTTTTTCAGTGTTACAAAGGATTTTCGCACCCGCCCGGCTTCCGATTGCGATTGGCCCCCAAGGCTTAAGCGCTTGGTCTTGGGTGACGGGCATATGTGGGGAAGTGGTTGAAGGGGCTTAACGGGAAAGGGGCTAGGGCCTGTTGTAAAGTCGGGAAAGTGGGTTTTTGGCCCGTTTTAGTGGGTTTTAAGGGGTTTAAAGGGAAACGATAAGGGGGAAAATGGGAAATAAAGAGTAGGGGAAGGATTCAAGGGGATTGTGGAGATAAATGGGGAAATAGAATGGGAGACAAGGAGGAATAAAAAGAGGCTAAATGAGGGTAAAATAAAGGGGAAAGGAGGCCTTTGGGCATTTCTTCACATAACAGAGAGGCTTTAAAAGGGGAATCAACAGAGGGGATTTGATCAAAGGATAAAAGGCACATGGAGGCTTCAAGGAGACTGTGATTTCAGAGGAAATGCATTCCTTGAAGACTCGACAATGATTTAGCCCCCTATTTACTTGTGAAAAATTTCATAGGGGGGCTTACAGTGGCTCCACATGGGGATGGCTTCTTCTTGAAGGAGCCAAGAAACCAGAAGATGATCTCTTGGTGTAGGCCAGATGCCTTCTGCTTGAACCATCCTTTTCTTCTTTGATCTGCTGCCAAAACTCATGAAGACATCATATCAGCAATAAAAATTCTCCCAGACAACTACCTACCCACACTATAGTCCTAACATTTTTTCTTCTTGGGTGCATTTGGACTTGCAGACCCCTTTACATCATTAATCTTTACAAACAGGAAAAAATAAACCTATTCTACTTCTACCCTTATTACTCCATGAGACCAGATTAGACTGTTGGTCTCATATGTTTCTCTACCTACACTACTACCTGCTAGGATTAGACTGTCTAGCAGGTTTCTTCTCTACATTCTAAGACAGCAATTTAAACAACTAATCTACTGGCTCATAGGCTGAGCTTTATTGAGCTTTTCCTACCTACCCTACTCCAACTGAAATATTTACAATTCTAGCTTACAAACATGGTCTTCCAATGTAACCAGTCCTTCAAGTGATCCCATGACTGGTCCTTCTTGCTCAACTCCTTGAGCAGGCTGGATAGGCAGGGCAGCTCCCACTCTTTTTGTTCAACAACAGCAGCCTTGAAAAGTTTTGTTTCTGCTTGCAACATGCTGCCGAGCAAGACCTTTGATCCTTCTTCAAATGTATGCAGGAAATGTGCATAAGGATCATGAAAAGATACCTGGTTATGAATGTCTGGCAAGCTGGCTTCGACCAGGATCTCTTCTTCCACTGGATCAAGAAGAAGACTCTCTTGAGAGAGAGAATTTCCCTCATCTTCTGAACTGGAGGACTCATCATATCTTGGGGTTGAGTCCTCTCGGAGCTCCGATATGTTCTGCTCTGAGGTGCAGGGCTCCGTGAAAAGATCCATGTGTTCTTGAGCAGGGGTGTATTCCTTTGCTTCATCTTCATCATCTGAGATGAAACGCTGCTGACCCCCATCCATGTGAAAACCATTACTGATGAGTTGTAATGGAGTGAAGCAAAGATCTAGAGATCCTTCACCCTCTTTTGCACTCTCAAAGCTTTCTTCATCAGTATCATAAATAGCCGGCATTGGCTCATTACTCTCTGGAAGTGAAAAGGATTGACTCTCCTCCCATAAATCTGCTAATGATGACCCTACCAGATCTTCTTCTGTTTGGGGAACGTCATCATCAGATACGTCAAAAATAGGAGAGTCATGAACGTAAGTAATGTTGCCAACCGGACATACTGGGTCATCAGCAGATTTCTCTTCACTCTGATTTACATTTGAGCTTTCCAACTCTGTGCAATAAAGCTCATCAGATGAATGGGCAAGGATGTCTGATCTGTAAAAAAATTCAGAGGCTGGCTGTCTATTGATGATCTGATCTATTTCTTCCTCGGTCAAAGGGGAGGACGGTCTGGTGTCCCTTTGTGCAGAGGTGCAACAGCTCTCTGTTTCCTCTGAAGACTGAATTTGGGGCTGGATGTCATTTTGCGCCTCAACCATAAGGGATGATGAATCAGCAACCGAGTTTTCAGGAATATCTTGGAAAAAATCCACAGCCTCTTGGTTGTTTTCTTCCTCAGCCGATTCATCTGTGTTCTTGTGGTAGCTAGGATGCATATGAAATTCTTGAATAGCTATCAACAGATCTTCTAATTGCATATTAACCAAATCCTCATCAATATTTAACAGGTACTGTATGATATTCTGAGATTGATCACAACAGTCCCATGATAAGGATGGAGAGTTTCCTTTATAATTCGTGTAGAATACTTGGTGCATGTCCTTTAAAGAAAACAAACTCCGAGGTTCTAACCATTCGTACCAGACCCTAGCCTTTCCTGCTAATGTTGCCATGAACATTTTCATTAGGCAGTCTTCATGCCATTCAACTTTAAATTTCCACACATGTATATGAAACTTGATGAGATGTAGCAAGGGGTCCTCAGCGTCTTCACCTTGAAAGGTAGGAAGGTTTTTCAACCAGTCCACTTCAGGCATTTTGTGTGGAAATTTAGGGATATGCTCCTTGCTCATTGGGGCATATCTTCTCTGTATGCATGGAAGCATGTTTGTAAATCAGAAAGAGGTCACTGTATCTTCTCAACCAGTTCAGAGTCCTCCACCAGTGGAGGCATCAGGTCTTTGTATCGTAGGGAGTGTGGAGTCGCCAGGTGGATGATTATGACTGTTTGGAGTAGGATGCTGTCCACCATCAGCAATGAAAAGCCAATCTAGAGACAAAGCAGTTCTGTTCCCCAGCGGAGTCACCATTATGTTGGGGTTCCCATGTTTTGGCCAGATTGGCAAGACCAAAAGATGAGACAACATCAGAACCACTTTGGGGCCCTAGGATCTAGCCCTCCTGGACCCGGAGAGGGATCTCTCCAAATAGAGCAAAGAATGATGTATCTTTGAAGCTCGAATTGAGATATTAGGCTAGTTATGAAGCACAAAGGGGGTCTAAAGTGATTTGGTTGAAGGGTTGCTGGGTTGGTTAGAAGATCAGAGGCCGAGAAAGCAATGGGAGGAAAGGGACAAAGCAGCAAGATGTTTCAGCAAGGAGAAAGGGCCAAGACCGTGCCATCCATTGGGCTATGGAGTCATGAGAGGGAATTACTTGCATCCACTAGCCAAGGTTTTCAAAGGGAAAGTCATCTATACTATAGGATCTTTTAGATAGATGATGGGATGGAACATTAAGGAGAAAAGTGAAAGAAGGAAAGCAACCAGATTTCTGTCTATAGATCAGGTCAGAGGTCATTTAACTCCAGACCTGCTTCGACATACTCAAAGGCAGCTCTCAAAGAGACAAAGGGGCAGCTTATAGATCAGACTAGAGGTCATTTAACTCCAGGTCTGCTTTAGCAACTCCAAGGGAAAAACAGAGATAAGATTACAAAGAAACATCTAAGAAGCGAACCCCCAAGTTCATACATCAGCCAGCAGGCAATAACATCCACTGCACTTGTTAAACTCCACGAATTTACTCTTAGATACACATGAAGCATAAAACATAAAGGTAGGGAGAGCAGACAGCATAGGGCACCTAACACGGGTGAATCCTATACCATTATCCTGATGCCTACCAGCAGAACATGAAACAGTATGAAAATGTAACTAACAGAGTTAAGAAAAACATCACCAATAGTAATAGACCAGGATCCTGTGAAATGTGCTTTGATTAATTGATGCAAAACCAATCATGTACAATATGGCTCAATGGCTAATACAGTCCCAACTTCTCCTCCCAGCTTATTACATGCAAACTACTCTGCATCTTCCTCCCAAGGCTGTTCTAACAGTCAAGCTGAATCCCTCTAACAGCAGATGCCCAACAAGGAAACAACAACCCCTCCAATTCGTTTCTGGGAATTCTTTATAGGAGAAGAGGAAGAGACAGAGGTATATAGACAATTAAATGAGATTCATTAAGACAGCAGGACGGAAGTGTTCACGCCCATGCTTCTTAATGGAAAAATGCAGCGCTGTATGTACTCTGAGACTGGTTTGGAGATCTCTGTCGGGTCGAGATTGACCTCTGATACATTCTTTAAATCCTTACGGAGCCTGGAGCTTTGTGCTGCCATTCTGAAATAAATGACATGGATGGAAGTCCGCGACTTCTCCATACCTCCATTACTGTTGCTCAGACAGTCTTTAATGAAGCTCCTGTCTGTGCATTTAATTTCCCTGGGCTCGAGAGGCATGGAGAACGCTGTAGGAATGGTGTACGTCTGGAGAGAACGTACTCTGCTGATGTTTAACATAGATAAGACTTTTACAGTGTGTTCTTGGTATTCGAACTGTGCCTTAATCCTTTGAATGCGGGATTATAATCATTGATCTTCAATTACAGGCTCAAATCCCCTTCAAATCCTGTTTCTGCTGCTTTGCTGATCGGCTGAAATGGCCTCTCTGTACTATCTGCACAATGAATAGACTTGTTACAAACCGGGCAGTGGCGACGGAAAAATGCTGCAGAGGCGGAGGAATGGTGGCGGAAGAGTGGAGAGCGGCGAAAATGATGAAGAGCGGTGGAAGAACTGTTGTTAGCGTAAAAGCCCCAAGGTTATCTCTTGGGCGAATTACAAAGGAAACACGGAAAACAATAGAGCGGAGCCGTGGAAATGGGGCCAACTGTGGCGGGGGGCGATTAGACAAAAACCATTAGATCTTAACCCAACGGACGGACAGGATGAACTTGGGCCAATCGCAATCGGAGATCGGAGCAGGGAGCGATCACAACGCACAACACAAAAGTTCCGATTGCGATTGAGCTAGGACCGTCGATCTGGGGAAGGAATGGATGGCGGAGATGAAATCGGAAGGGCAGTAGAGAGGGATGATGGGAGAGGAGCGGGACGAATCTGTGCCGTTGGATCTGGCGGGACGAACGGCTCAGATTGGATCGGGGGACAGAGAGAAGAACTCGCGATCAGCGGAAAAGGGAAGAGCGATGGTCGTTGGATCATGTAACAGTCGGACGGTCGAGATCAAATCAGAGGTCGGAAGGAAGGGGATGCGATTGCGATCGGAGGGGGGTAATGCGATTGAGTGATAACCGTTGATCTCAGGTCCAGATCAACGGCGGAGGTGTAATCGGAGGGGCAGTGCGATCGGGGAATCGGGAGTTGCGATGGCCGTCGGATCTGAGGGAGGATGGACGGCTGAGATTTGATCGGGAGATCTCAATCGGGACTTCACCACTGGGAGCTGCGATTGCGATCAGACAAGGGTTGCGATTGAGCACTGTCCGTTGGATCAGCGGGGGAATCAACGAAGGGGAAGCGGATCAGAAAACTGCAATCGGGGCGGCATTGTTGAGACTTGTGATTGAATGGGGCAATGCGATTAGCGCTCCGCCGTCAGATCTCTGGTAGATCGATGGCATACAACGCGTCGCGGGCCTTATGTTAAAAACCAATCGCATCGAGGTTTTTTCAGTGTTACAAAGGATTTTCGCACCCGCCCGGCTTCCGATTGCGATTGGCCCCCAAGGCTTAAGCGCTTGGTCTTGGGTGACGGGCATATGTGGGGAAGTGGTTGAAGGGGCTTAACGGGGAAGGGGCTAGGGCCTGTTGTAAAGTTGGGAAAGTGGGTTTTTGGCCCGTTTTAGTGGGTTTTAAGGGGTTTAAAGGGAAACGATAAGGAGGAAAATGGGAAATAAAGAGTAAGGGAAGGATTCAAGGGGATTGTGGAGGTAAATGGGGAAATAGAATGGGAGACAAGGAGGAATAAAAAGAGGCTAAATGAGGGTAAAATAAAGGGGAAAGGAGGCCTTTGGGCATTTCTTCACATAACAGAGAGGCTTTAAAAGGGGAATCAACAGGGGGGCTAACATAAAGAACCTTGGAAGTCTTATTGTAAAAGGTTGGCATTTGGTGTTTCAAAAGTAATACATAGATTACTGCTTTGAAGAAGCTTTGGTGTTCTGAAGGAGTGTGGAGGTCTCTATTTTTCTGTTGATGAAGGAGGATGGACCATTGGATCCCTGAGCCTGGTTTTGGTGAAGTAATCTCTTATTGTTAATGTTGTTTCATGTTTATCACTTTGTTCCATTATCCTTTGACTTACAGTGGGATAAAAAGTTTAGGTAGAGAAATGTATCTTAGAAGCACCTCTGACCTGTTTATCTTTCATTGTTTATATGTTTTCTGCTACTGAACATAACAGGGTAGTCTAATAACTTTCCTGAATATTTAGTTTGTTTTATTTTAGAAATGGTTAATTCAATTGCGCTAAAAGACTGTTTAGGCGTTCCCTCTTTCTTTACCACTGAATGTTGTATCTGATATCTCCCTTTAATTATTAATGCTTGCAGTTTGACAGAGAGGCAAGTTTCAATCATACCCTCTGTTTCTTACCGTAATGATTGTGTTGAAGGTCCCTATAATTGCAATCCTAGATGTCTAAGGCGTTCCCTTTTCTTTGAATGCAATTGTATGTCTTTGTTGATCAAGCTCTCAACAGTGAACTTATAGGAGGAAATAGGGCATTCCCCGAATCCTATAATTCATTAAGGAGGTGTTAGTCTGCATTTCCCCTGTTCTTCGAGTGTTTATGTTGATTTAAGTCCATAGCAGTGAGCTTACTGGAGGAAATAGGGCATTCCCCGAATCCTTTAAGTCGTTGTGAAAGGGTTTAGTTTGCTTTTCACTCTTAGTCCTTAATGTTCATCTCATTTAACCTATATTATTCAACAGATTCTTGACCAAGTTAGATTTTCCCTCTGGTTTCCCTTCCTTATCAATCAGAACTATTTGGACTTCCACATGACTCCATTTCCCAATGGCTTGTAGATTCCCATGCTCTATCTATACTGCATGAAACCTATTTGTCCAACCAAACAAAACAAACAACCCTGCACTTCATAACTAGCCTAAAATCAACTTCTAAAACATTTAGGACACATACTTATAAACATATTGAGAGATCCCTCTCTGAGACTAGGAGGGCTAGATCCTAGAGCTCTAAATCTTGGTTGTTATGTTGCCTTGTAATTTAGTATGCCAGTTTGATAAATCACAGAACCCCAACATTCCGCATCCAAGACACCCACTCGGCACTTCCGCCCTTGGGCTAGTCCATCGCCACTCCATCGCCAACCCTAAAAGGGCCCCGCGAATACCGAGAGAGTGTAAATACATATCATTCATGCAGCTCTGCGAAAAAAAAATTGGGACAGGGTGCAACACTAGTACTTCCCGAGAGGTCACCCATCCCAGTACTACTCTAACCCAAGCACGCTTAACTGTGGAGTTATGATGGAATACGGTGCATTAACGCTGGTATGATCGCACCTGCAAGGGTCTCGCCTGCTCCCCCTCTTCAACAAAGCACAAAAAAGGGGGGAGGTTGCAACATTAGGACTTCCTCGGAGGTCACCCATCCCAGTACTACTCTAGCCAAAGTGCACTTAACTGTGGAGTTTTGATGGGATCCTGTGCATTAACGTTGGTATGATCGCACCTGCAAGAACTCCCCTCCTCCCCCTCTTTAAGGGATACCGCCGAGCCACAGGGAGGGCGACCCCTCCATGGCCCTCGATCTGACATGATGTTTTCTCCCCTCTCGCTGCGGCCTCTTCCCTGATGTAGCAGCGTCTAAACCAGAGGAAGCAGAAGAAGAAGGAAAAAATGCGTAAGTTCCGTGGCCACCGGTGGCACTACGTAAAGCTCACTCGTGGCTTTTTGGTGACGTTCCGCATCTAAGGCACCCACTCGGCACTTCCGCCCAAGAGCTAGTCCACTGCTACTCCGTCGCCGACCCTAAAAGGGCCCCGTGAATATCAAGAGAGCGTAAGTACAGATCATTCATGCAGCTCCGCAAAAAAAAAAGAAAAAAGAAAAAAGAAAAAATGGGACAAGGTGCAACACTAGTACTTCTCGGGAGGTCACCCATCCCAGTACTACTCTAGCCCAAGCGTGCTTAAGTGTGGAGTTCTGATGGGATCTGGTGCATTAACGCTCGTATGATCGCACCTGCAAAGATCTTGCCCGATCCCCCTCTTCAACAGAGCACAAAAAGGGGGGGAGGGTGAAACACTAGGACTTCCCGGGAGGTCACCCATCCCAATACTACTCTAGCCCAAGCGCGCTTAACTGTGCAGTTCTGATGGGATCCGGTGCACTAACGCTAGTATGATCGCACCCGCAAGAATCTCCCCTCCTCCCCCTCTTCAAGGGAGACCGCCGAGCCACGTGGAGGGCGCGCGACCCTTCCATGGCCCTCGATCCGACAAGATGTTTTCTCCCATCCCGTCGCGGCTTCTTCCTTGATCTGGCAGCGTCTGAACCAGAGGAAGCAGAAGAAGGAAAAAAGGTGAAAGTTCCGTGGCCATCGGCGGCGCTACATAGAGCTTTCCCGTGGCTTTTCGGCGATGCTCTGCATCCAAGACAACCACTTGGCACTTCCGCCCCCAAGCTAGTCCATTGCTACTCCGCCACCCACCCTAAAAGGGCCCCATGAATACCGGGAGAGCGTAAGTATGGATCATTCATGCAGCTCCGCAAAAAAAAAAAAAAAAAAAAAAGAAGAAGAAGAAGAAGAAAGAGGGACAGGGTGCAGCAATAGGACCTCCCGAGAGGTCACCTATTCCAGTACTACTCTAGCCCAAGCACGCTTAACTATGGAGCTCTGATGGGCTCCGGTGCATTAACGCTGGTATGATCGCACCCGCAAGGATCTCGCCCACTCCCCCTCTTCAACGGAGCACAAATAGGGGGGAGGGTGTAACACTAGGACTTCCCGAGAGGTCACCCATCCTAATAGTACTCTAGCCCAAGCATGCTTAATGGCGGAATTCTGATGGGATCCGGTGCATTAACGCTGGTATGATCGCACCCACAAGGATCTCGCTCGCTCCCCCTCTTCAACACAACAAAAATAGGGGGGAGGATGCAACACTAGGAATTCCCGGGAGGTCACCCATCCCAGTACTACTCTAGCTCAAGCACGCTTAACTGCGGAGTTCTGATGAGATCCGGTGCATTAACGCTGGTATGATCGCACCGGCAAGAATCTCCCCTCCTACCCCTCTTCAAGGGAGACCGCTGAGCCACAGGGAGGGCGCGCGAACCCTCCATGGCCCTCGATCTGACACGATGTTTTCTCCCCTCTTGCCACGGCCTCTTCCCTGATTTGGCAGCGTCTGAACTAGAGGAAGTAGAAGAAGAAGGAAAAAAGGCGTAAGTTCCGTGGCCATTGGTGGTGCTGCGTAGAGCTCACTCGTGGCTTTCCGGCGATGTTCCGCAACCAAGACACCCACTTGGAAATTCCGCCCCCCACCCTAAAAAGGCCCCACAACAACCGAGAGTGCGTAAGTACAGATCATTCATGTAGCTTCATGCACAAAAAAAATAAAAAAAATAAAAAAATAAAAAATGAAAAGATAAGAAAAAAGAAAAAAGAAAAAAAAAAGGGACATCGTGCAACACTAGGACTTCTTGGGAGGTCACCCATCTTAGTACTACTATAGCCCAAGCGCGCTTAACTACAGAGTTCTGATGAGATCCGGTTCAGTAACGTTGGTATGATCGCACCCGCTCCCCCTCTTCAAAAAAGCACAAAAAAGGGGGAGGGTGCAACACTATGACTTCTCGAGAGGTCACCCATCCCAGTACTACTCTAGCGCAAGCACGCTTAACTGCAGAGTTCTGATGGGATCCGATGCATTAACGCTGGTATAATCGCACCCGCAAGAATCTCCCCTCCTCCCCCTCTTCAAGGGAGATCGCCGAGCCACGGGGAGGGTGCGTGACCCCTCCATGGCCCTCGATCCGACACAATGTTTTCTCCCCTCTCGCCGTGGCCTCTTCCCGGATTTGGCAGCGCCTGAACTAGAGGAAGCAGAAGAAGAAGGAAAGAAGGCGTAAGTTCTATGGCCACCGGGGACGCTGCGTAGAGCTCGCCCGTGGCTTTTCGGCGATGTTCCGCATCCAAGACACCCTCTCGGCACTTCCGCCCCTGGGCTAGTCCACTGCTACTCCGCCGCCCACCATAAAAGGGCCCTGCGACAACTGAGAGAGTGTAAGTATGGATCATTCATGCAAAGCTGCGAAAAAAAAAGAAAAGAAAAAAAAAAGGAAAAAAAATGAAAAAATGAAAAAATGAAAAAAAAGGGACAACATGCAACACTAGGACTTCCCGAGAGGTCACCCATCCCAGTGATACTCTAGCCCAAGCGCGCTTAACTGCAGAGTTCTGATGGGATCCAGTGCATTAACGTTGGTATGATCACACACGCAAGGATCTCACCTGCTCCCCCTCTTCAACGGAGCACAAAAAAGGGGGAGGGTGCAAAACTAGGACTTCCCAAGAGGTCACCCATCCCAGTACTACTCTAGCTCAAGCATGCTTAATTGCGGAGTTCTGATGGGATTCAGTGCATTAACGTTAGTATGATCACATCCGCAAGGATCTCGCCCACTCCCCCTCTTCAACATAGCACAAAAAAGGAGGGAGGGTGCAACACTAGGACTTCTCGGTAGGTCACCCATCCCAATACTACTCTAGCCCAAGCGCGCTTAACTGCAGAGTTCTGATGGGATCCAGTGCATTAACACTAGTGTGATCATACCCGTAAGGATCTTGCCCGCTCCCCCTCTTCAACGGAGCAGAAAAAAAATGGGGAGGGTGCAACACTAGGACTTCCCGGGAGGTCACCCATCCCAGTACTACTCTAGCCCAAGCACGCTTAACGGAGGATTTCTGATGGGATCCGGTGCATTAATGCTGGTATGATCGCACCCGCAAGAATCTCCCCTCCTCCCCCTCTTCAAGCGAGACCGTTGAGCCACGGGGAGGGCGCGTGACCCCTCCATTTCCCTCGATCTGACACGATGTTTTCTCCCATCCAAGACACCCACTCGGCACTTCCGGCCCCGGGCTAGTGCACCACTACACCGCCACCCACCCTAAAAGGGCCCCGCGACAACCGAGAGAGCGTATGTACGGATCATTCATGCAGTTTCGCGTGGAAATTAAAAATAAAATAAAATAAAAATAAACAAATAAATAATGGGACAGGGTGCAACACTAGGACTTTCTGGGAGGTCACCCATCTCAGTACTACTCTAGCCCAAGCGCGCTTAATTGCTGTGTTCTTATGGGATCCAGTGCATTAATGCTAGTATGATCGCACCTGCAAAGATCTCGCCCGCTCCCCCTCTTCAATGGAGCACAAAAAAGGGAGAGGGTGCAACACTAGGACTTCTCGGAGGTCACCCATCCCAGTACTACTCTAGCCCAAACACGCTTAATTGTGGAGTTCTGATGGGATCCGATGCATTAACTCTGGTATGATTGCACCCGCAAGAATCTCCCCTCCTCCCCCTCTTCAAGGGAGACCTCTGTGCCATGGGGAGGGTGCACGACCCCTCCATGGCCCTCGATTTGACACGATGTTTTCTGCCCTCCCGCACAGCCCCTTCCTTGATCTGGTAGCACCTGAACCAGAGGAAGCAAAAGAAGAAGGAAAAAGGCGTAAGCTACGTGGTCACTAGCGGTGCTGCGTAGAGCTTGCCCATGGCTTTCCGACGATGTTCCGCATCCAAGACACCCACTCGGCAGTTCCACCCCCGGGCTAGTCCACCGCTACTCCACCCCCAACCCTAAAAGGGCCGCACGACAATTGAGAGAGTGTAAGTACGGTTCATTCATGCAGCTTCGTGAAAAAAAGAGAAAAAAAGAAAAAAAAGGGACACCGTGCAACACTATGACTTCCTGGGAGGTCACCCATCCCATTACTACTGTAGCCCATGCATGGTTAACTACATAGTTATGATGGGATCTTGTGCATTAACACTGGTATGATCGCACCTACAAGGATCTCGCCCGTTCCCCCTCTTCAACAGAGCACAAAAAAGGGGGACGGTGCAACACTAGGACTTCCTAGGAGGTCACCCATCCCAGTACTACTCTAGCCTAAGCGCGCTTAACTGCACAGTTTTGATGGGATCTGGTGCATTAAAGTTGGTATGACCGCACCCGCAAGAATGTCCCCTCCTTCCCCTCTTCAAGGGAGACTGCCGACCCAGGGGGAGGGCGCGTGACCCCTTCATGGCCCTCGATCCGACACAATGTTTTCTCCCCTCTTGCCGCGACCTCTTCCTTGATTTGGCAGCGCCTGAACCAGAGGAAGCAGAAGAAGAAGGAAAAAAGGCGTAAGTTCTGTGGTCACCGGCGACGCTGCGTAGAGCTCGCCCGTGGATTTTCGGCGATGTTCCGCATCGAAGACACCCACTCGGCACTTCTGCCCCTGGGCTAGTCCACCGCTACTCTGCCGCCCACCCTAAAAGGGCCCCGAGACAACTGAGAGAGTGTATGTACGGATCATTCATGGAGTTCAGCGAAAAAAACAAACAAAAAAAAGAAAAAAAAGAAAAAAAAAGGGACAACATGCAACACTAGGACTTCCCGGGAGGTCACCCATCCCAGTACTACTCTAGCCCAAGGGTGTGATTAACTACGGGGTTCTGATGGGATCCGGTGCATTAACGCTGGTATGATCGCACCCGCAAGGATCTCGCCCGCTCCCCCTCTTCAACGGAGCACAAAAAAGGAGGAGGGTGCAACACTAGGACTTCCCAGGAGGTCACCCATCCCAGTACTAAACTAGCCCAAGCACGCTTAACTGCGGAGTTTCGATGGGATCCGATGCATTAACGCTGGTATGATTGCACCCACAATGATCTTGCCCACTCCCCACTTCAACGTAGCACAAAAACGGGGGAGGGTGCAATACTAGGAATTCCCGGGAGGTCACCCATCCCAGTACTACTCTAGCCCAAGTGTGCTTAACTGTGGATTTCTGATGGGATCCGATGCATTAACGCTGGTATGATCACACCCGCAAGGATCTCGCCCGCTCCCCCTCTTCAACGGAGCACAAAAAAGGTGGAGGGTGCAACATTAGGACTTCCCAGGAGGTCACCCATCCCAATACTACTCTAGCCCAAGCACGCTTAACGGAGGAGTTCTGATGGGATCCTGTGCATTAACGTTGGTATGATCACACCCGCAAGAATCTCCCCTCCTCCCCCTCTTTAAGAGAAAACACCAAGCCATGGGGAGGGCACTTGATCCCTCCATGGCACTCGATCTGACACGATGTTTTCTCCCCTCCCGCCGCGGTCTCTTCCCTGAGCTGGCAGTGCCTGGCCTAGAGGAATCAAAAGAAGTAGTGGAAGAAGAAGGAAAAAAGGCATAAGTTCCGCGGCCACCGGCAGCACTGTGTAGAGCTCGCTCGTGGCTTTTCGGCGATGTTTCGCATCCAAGACACCCACTCGGCACTTCTACCCCCGGGCTAGTACACCGCTACTCCGCCGCCCACCCTAAAAGGGCCCCACAACAACCAAGCGAGCGTACATATGGGTCATTCATGCAGCTCCATGCGAAAAAAATAAAATAAAAAAAATAAATAATGGGACAGGGTGCAACACTAGGAATTCCCGTGAGGTCACCCATTCGAGTACTACTCTAGCCCAAGCGCGCTTAACTGCGGAGTTCTGATGGGATCCGGTGCATTAACGCTGGAATGATCACACCCACAATGATCTCGCTCGCTCCTCCTCTTCACCGATGAACAAAAAAGGGGGAGGGTGCAACACTAGGACTTTCCGGGAGGTGACCCATCCCAGTACTACTCTAGCCCAAGCATGCTTAACTGCGGAGTTCTGATGGGATCTGGTGCATTAACTCTGGTATGATCACACCTCCAAGGATCTTGCCTGCTCCCCCTCTTCAACGGAGCACAAAAAAGGGGGAAGGGTGCAACACTAGGACTTCCCGGGAGTCACCCATCCTAGTACTACTCTAGCCCAAGCGCTCTTAACTGCGGAGTTCTAATGGGATCCGGTGCATTAACGCTGGTATGATCACCCCTGCAAGGATCTCCCCTGCTCCCCCTCTTCAATGGAGCACAAAAAAGGGGGAGGGTGCAACACTAGGAATTCCCGGTAGGTCACCCATCCCAATACTACTCTAGCCCAAGCGCGCTTAACTGCGGAGTTCTGATGGGATTCGTTGCATTAACGCTGGTATGATTGCACCTGCAAAAAATCTCACCTCCTCCCCCTCTTCAAGGGAGACCGTCGAGCCATAGGGAGGGCGTGTGACCCCTCCATAGCCCTCGATCCGACATGATGTTTTATCTCCTCCGATCACGGCTTCTTCCCTGATCTGGCAGCACCTGAACCAGAGGAATTATAAGTAGTGGAAGAAAAAGGAAAAAAGGCATAAGTTCCGCGGCCACCGGCGGCGATGTGTAGAGCTTGCTCGTGGCTTTCTGGTGATGTTTCGCATCCAAGACACCCATTCGACACTTCTGCCCCCCGGGTAGTCCATCGCTACTTTGCCGCCCACCCTAAAAGGGCCTCGCGAGAACCGAGAGAGCGTACGTACGGATCATTCATGCTTCTCCGTGTGGCAATATATATATATATATATATATATATATATATATATATATATATATCTATATATATATATATATATATATATATATATATAATGGGATAGGGTGCAACACTAGGACTTCCCAGGAGGTCACCCATCCTAGTACTACTCTAGTACAGGCGCGATTAACTGTGGAGTTTTGATGGGATCTGGTGCATTAACGCTGGTATGATCACACTCAAAAGAATCTCCCCTCCTCCCCCTCTTCAAAGGAGACCACCGAGCCACAGGGAGGGTGCGTGACCCCTCCATGGCCCTCGATCCGACACTATGTCTTCTTGCCTCACGCCGCGGCCTCTTAACTGATCTGGTAGCACCTAAACCAGAGGAAGCAGAACAAAGGAAAAAAGACGTAAGTTCTGTGGCCAGCGGCGGCGCTGCGTAGAGCTCGCCCGTGGCTTTCCGGCGATGTTCCGCATCCAAGACACCCACTCGGCACTTCCGCCCCTGGGCTAGTCCACCGCTACTCCATCCCCCACCCTAAAAGGGCCCCACGACAATCGAGAGAGTGTAAGTACGGTTCATTCATGCAGCTTCGCGAAAAAAAAAAGAAAAAAAGAAAAAAAAAGAGACACCGTGCAACACTAGGACTTCCTGTGAGGTCACCCATCCCATTACTACTGTAGCCCAAGCATGCTTAACTACAGAGTTATGATGGGATCTTGTGCATTAACGCTGGTATGATCGCACCCGCAAGGATCTCGCCCGCTCCCCCTCTTCAACAAAGCACACAAAAGGGGGAGGGTGCAACATTAGGACTTCCCGGGAGGTCACCCATCCCAGTACTACTCTAGCATAAGCGCGCTTAACTGCGCATTTCTGATGGGATCCGGTGCATTAAAGTTGGTATGATCGCACCCGCAAGAATCTCCCCTCCTTCCCCTCTTCAAGGGAGACTGCCAAGCCAGGGGGAGGGCGTGTGACCCCTCCATGGCCCTCGATCCGACACAATATTTTCTCCCCTCCCGCCGCGACCTCTTCCCTGATCTGGTAGCGCCTGAACCAGAGGAAGCAGAAGAAGAAGGAAAAAAGGCGTAAGTTCTATGGCCACCGGCGGCACTGCGTAGAGCTCGCCCGTGGCTTTCCGGCGATGCTCCGCATCGAAGACACCCACTCGACACTTCCGCCCCTGGGCTACTCCATCGCTACTCTTCCGCCCACCCTAAAAGGGCCCCGAGACAACAGAGAGAGCATATGTACAGATCATTCATGGAGTTTCGCGAAACAAAAGAAACAAAAAAAAGGAAAAAAAAGAAAAAAAAAAGGGACAGCATGCAACACTAGGACTTCCCGGGAGGTCACCCATCCCAGTACTACTCTAGCCTAAGAGTGCGCTTAACTACGAAGTTCTGATGGGATCCGGTGCATTAACGCTGGTATGATCGCACCCGCAAGGATCTCGCCCTCTCCCCCTCTTCAACGGAGCACAAAAAAGGAGGAGGGTGCAACACTAGGACTTCCCAGGAGGTCACCCATCCCAGTACTACACTAGCCCAAGTGCGCTTAGCTGCGGAGTTCTGATGGGATTCGATGCATTAACGCTCTATGATTGCACCTGCAATGATCTCGCCCGCTCCCCCTCTTCAACAGAGCACAAAAATGGGGGAGGGTGCAACACTAAGACTTCCTGGGAGGTCACCCATCCTAGTACTACTCTAGCCCAAACGCGCTTAACCATGGAGTTTTGATGGGATCTGTTGCATTAACGCTGGTATGATTGCACTTGCGAGAATCTCGCCCACTCCCCCTCTGCAATGGAGCACAAAAAAGGGGGAGGGTGCAACACTAGGACCTCCCGGGAGGTCACCCATCCTATTACAACTCTAGCCCAAGTGCGCTTAACTGCAGAGTTTTGATGGGATCCGGTGCATTAACGCTGTTATGATCTCACCCGCAAGGATCTCGCCCGCTCCCCCTCTTCAACGAAGCACAAAAAAGGGGGAGGGTGCAATACTATGACTTTGAGGGAGGTCACACATCCTAGTACTACTCTAGCCCAAGCGCACTTAACTGCGGAGTTCTAATGGGATCCGGTGAATTAACGCTGGTATGATCGCATCCGCAAGGATCTCGCCCACTCCCCCTCTTCAACGGAGCACAAAAAAGGGGGAGGGTGAAATACTATGACTTCGAGGGAGGTCACCCATCCTAGTAGTACTCTAGCCCAAGCGCACTTAACTGTAGAGTTCTGATGGGATCTGGTGCATTAACACTGGTATGATCACACCCATAAGGATCTTGCCTACTCCCCCTCTTAAACGGAGCACAAAAAAGGGGGAGGGTGCAACACTAGGACTTCCCGGGAGGTCACTCATCCCAGTACTACTCTAGCCCAAGCACGCTTAACTGGGGAGTTTTGATGGGATCCGGTGCATTAACGCTAGTATGATCGCACCCGCAAGGATCTTGCTCGCTCCCCCTTGTCAATGGAGCACAAAAAGGGGGGAGTGTGAAACACTAGGACTTCCCAGGTGGTCACCCATCCCAGTACTACACTAGCCCAAGCGCGCTTAACTGCGGAGTTCTGATGGGATTCGATGCATTAATGCTGGTATGATCGCACCCATAAAAATCTCCCCTCCTCCGCCTCTTCAAGGGAGACTGCTGAGCCACGAGGAGGGCGCGTGACCCCTCCATCAGAAGAAGAAGGAAAAAAGGCGTAAGTTCCGTGGCCACCGACGGCACTGCGTAGAGCTCGCTCGTGGCTTTCCCGCGATGTTTTACATCCAAGAGACCCACTTGACACTTCCGCCCCCGTGCTAGTCCACCGCTACTCCGCCGCCCACCCTATAAGGGCCTCACTACCACTGAGAGAGCGTAAGTACAGATCATTCATGCAGGGTGCAACACTAGGACTTCTCGGGAGGTCACCCATCCCAGTACTACTCTAGACCAAGAACGCTTAACTGTGGCATTTTTAATGGGATTCGGTGTATTAACGCTGGTTTGATCGCACCTGCAAGGATCTCGCCCGCTCCCCCTCTTCAACGGAGCACAAAAAAGGGGGAGGGTGCGACACTAGGACTTCCCGGGAGGTCACCCATCGTAGTACTACTCTAGCCCAAGCACGCTTAACTGCGCAGTTCTGATGGGATCCGGTGCATTAATGCTGTTATGATCGCACTCGCAAGAATCTCCCCTCCTCCTCCTCTTCAAGGGAGACTGCTGAGCCACAGGGAGGGTGCGCGACCCCTCCATGGCCCTCGATCCGACACGATTTTTTCTCTCCTCCCATCATGGCCTCTTCCCTAGTCTGGTAGCACCTAAATCAGAGGACGCAGAAGAAGAAGTTGTGGAAGAAGAAGGAAAAAATGCGTAAGTTTCGCGGCCACCAGCGGCACTGTGTTGAGCTCGCTCGTGGCTTTCCGGTAATGTTCCGCATCCAAGACACCCACTCGGCACTTTCGCCCCCGGGCGAGTCCACCGCTACTCCGTCACCCACCCTAAAAGGGCCCCACGACAACCGAGAGAGCGTACGTATGGATCATTCATGCAGCTCCGCGCGATTAAAATAAATAAATAATTTGGGGCAGGGTGCAACACTAGGACTTCCCAGGAGGTCACCCATCCTAGTATTACTCTAGCCCAAGCGCGCTTAACTGCAGAGTTCTGATGGGATCAGGTTCATTAACATTGGTATGATTTCACCCGCAAGGGTCTCGCCCGCTCCCCCTATTCAACGGAGCATAAAAAAGTGGGAGGGTGCAACACTAGGACTTCCCGGGAGGTCACCCATCCCAGTACTACTCTAGCTCAAGCGCACTTAATTGCAGAGTTCTGATAGAATCCAGTGCATGAGTGGGCGAGATCCTTGCAGGTGTGATCATACCAATGTTAATGCACTCGTTCCCATCAAAACTACGCAGTTAAGTGCGCTTGAGCTAGAGTAGTACTGGGATGGGTGACCTCTCGGGAAGTCATAGTGTTGCGCCCTCCCCCCTTTTTTGTGCTTCGTTGAAGAGGGGGAGCGGACGAGATCCTTGCGGGTGCGATCATACCAGCGTTAATGCACCGGATCCCATCAGAACTCCGCAGTTAAGCGCGCTTGGGCTAGAGTAGTACTGGGATGGGTGACCTCCCGGGAAGTCCTAGTGTTGCACCCTATCCCCTTTTTTTCCTTCTTTTTTTCTCCTTTTTTTGCTTCTTCTTCTTCTACTACCTTTTTTTTTCGTAGCTGCATGAATGATCCGTACTTACGCTCTCTCGATATTCGCAGGGCCCTTTTAGGGTGGGCGGCACGCATACGGGGGTGATCAGCCCGGGGCCATGTGCCCGCGTGTGTCTTGGATGCACACGCTCGAAAGCCATGGGCGAGCTTGGCGTGGCCGTCGATGGCCAATGTAACTTACGGCTTTTTTTCCTCTTCTTGTTTCCTTTCCGAACCTGCACGTCGCCAACAGGATTTGGTGGCCGTGGCGGTGAGGAGAAAACACTGCAGCCGGGACCGAGGGCCAAGGGAGGGGAAAGCCCCGTGGCTTGGCGGTTTCCCCGAAGAGTAGACTCTGCGTGTGGACACTGCCGCCCCCCCCCCCCCCCCCCCCCCCCACCGAACTCCGTTAGGCTAAGCGCTTGGGCTAGAGTAGAATTTCAGATGGGTGACCTCCTGAGAGTCCTAGTGTTGTACTTTCTCCCCCTTTGCTCCGTTGAAGAGGGGGAGCGGCGAGACTTGCGTGCGATTACAACGTCAGTTAATTCATCGGATCCCATCAACTCCGCGCAAGCTGCCGCCAAGGTAAAAGCAGTGGCTGATGGGTGATTTCGAAGTTCTAAGGTTCCTATCCCTTTTTTTTCCTCTTCTGGCTTACTATATTTTTTTTCGTTGCATGAATGATCTGCATTTACGCTTCTCGAAGGCAGGCCTTTTAAGGTAGGGCAAAGATGCATAGCGTGGACGCTTTTAAGTGTGCCTGTGTGTCTTGGATGTAATATCGCCTGAAATGTTCATAATAGCTGCAAGGCTGAGTGGTTATCCCCCCCCCCCCCCATTGTTTGCTGTTTTTCAGCCTAGATGCATTAAATTAGATTTGTATTCGTTGGCGTGAGGGAGGTACACTGCCTGATTGAAGCCATGGAGGCTGGCATATTGCATGGCGGTTTCCTTGAAGGAGAGAGGAGATTTGTGTGCGATTACAGCCAAGCAGTATAGACAGACTTATCAGTAACTCCGCAAGCAGCGCGTTGCTAAGCAGCGTACTAGGATGGGTGACTCCCAGCGTCCTAGCTGCCTCCCCCTTCTGTGCTCCGCTGAAGGTGGGGAGCGGCGAGATCCCAGGGTGCGACATACTCACAGCACGCACGGGATCCATCAGAACTCGCAGCTAGTTTGCCCTGGGCCAGAGTAGTAGTAGGATGGGTGATCTTCCGAGTCCTAGTAGTTGCACCCTATCCCATTTTTTTTTCCTCTTTTTCCTTTTTCAGCTTCTACTACCTTTTTTTTCAGAGCCGCATGAAATATCCGCATTTACGTCTGATATTCGCAGGCTCTTTAGGTGGACGACGAAAGCCGGAATCCAGCTTCCCCGGGCTTTAGTAAACTTAGCAGGTGTCTTGGATGCAGAATTTAAAGTGCCATGGGCGAGCCGTAGTCACAGCTGAGCTGGCCACGAATTTACGCTCTTTTCCTTCTTCTTCGTCTCCGTGTCTGCATCGCCGCCAAATAAGGACGAGGCCGTGGCGGAGGGGAGAGTACCGTGCTCTGACCGAGGGCCATGGAGGGGTCGCGCGCCACGTCTCGTGGCCTGATGCAGATGCCTTGAAGAGGGAGAGGAGGAGATTCTGCGGTACGACAGCTGCTCGCTGCTTAATGCACGGATTCTATCACTGGCAGTTTAAGCGCGTTTGGGCTGTAGTAGTATCGTGGATAGGTGACTCGTAGTGCCGAAGGTTGCACCTCCCAGTGCTCCGTTGAGAGGGGAGCGGCGAGACTTGCGGATGCGATTACCAGCTGCTAATGCACCGGATTCCATCAACTCGGCTAGCTAGTAGCGTTGGGCTAGAGGACACAGGTGACTCGGTTTAGTGTTGTTCCCACCCTCTATTCTCTCCCTTTTTCGCTCTCTCTTCTACTACCTTTTTTTCGCAGCTGCATGAATGACTCCGCATTTCAGCGCCTCTCGACATTAGCAGGCCTTTGTGGTGGGCGGCACCTAATACCGTGGACTAGCCCGCGAAGTGTGCCTGCTAAAAGGGGTTCGGATGCACGATCGCCCGAAAGCCATGGGGCGAGCTCTTGCGCCGCCGATGGCCGCGCTTAACTTACGCCTTTTTCCTTCTTCTTCGTCTTCCGGTTTAGACGCTACCAAATCAAGGACGAGGCCGTGGCGGGAGGGGAGAAAACATCGTGTCGGATCGAGGGCCATGGAGGGGTCGCGCGCCCTCCCCGTGGCTCGGCGGTCTCCCTTGAAGAGGGAGAGGAGGGGAGATTCTTGCGGGTGCGGGCGGCGCTGCATAGAGCTCCCCGTGGCTTTCAGGCGATGTTCTGCATCCAAGACACACACTGGGCACACTTCCGCCCCCCGGGCTAGTCCACGGCTGTCGTGCCGCCCACCCTAAAAGGGCCCTGCGAATATCGAGAGAGCGTAAGTACGGATCATTCATGCAGCGACGAAAAAAGAAGGGTAGTAGAAGAAGAAGAAGCAGAAAAAGGAGGAAAAAAAGGGGATAGGGTGCAACACTAGGACTTCCCGGGAGGTCACCCATCCCAAAGATTACTCTAGCCCAAGCGCGCTTAACCGCTAGGCTCCACGGGGTCCGGCATTAACGCTGGTATGATCGCACTCGCAAGGACCAGCTCTCGCTCTCCTCTTAACCCGAGCACAAAAAAGGGGGAAGGGTGCAACACTAGGACTTTCCTAGGAGGTCACCCATCCTAGTACTACTCTAGCCCAGCGCGCTTAATCGCAGTTCTCGATGGGGATCCGGCATTAACGCCGGTATGATCGCACCCGCAAGAATCTCCCCTCCTCTCCCTCTTCAAGGGAGACCGCCGAGCCACGGGGGAGGGCGCGCGACCCCTCCATGGCCCTCGATCCGACACGATGTTTTCTCCCTCCCGCCACGACCTCGTCTCTGACGGCGTTAACCGAACGCGCAGGAAGCGTAAGAAGAAGGGAAAAAAGGTGACAGTTCCTGGGGTCACTTCCGCGTGTCGTAGAGCTCGCCCATGGCTTTCAAAGCGATGTTCCGCATCCAAGACACACACCGGGCACACTTCCGCACCCGGCTAACCACTGCCGTGCCGCCCACCCCAAAGGGCCCCGGCGAATATCTGGGAGAGCGTGTATACTCGATCATTCATGCAGCCGATGAAAAAAGTAGAAGAAGAAATAAAAAGGAGAAAAAAAAAAAGGAGGAAAAAAAGGGGATAGGGTGCAACACTAGGACTTCCCGGAGGTCACCCATCCCAAAGAGCTCACTTCAGCCCAAGCGCGCTTAACCGGCGGAAGTTCGATGGGATCCCATGCGAAATCACCGTAAGGACGACCCACAAGGATCTCGCCCGCTCCTCCTCTTCAACGGAGCACAAAAAAGGGGGGAGGGTGCAACACTAGGACTTCCCGGGAGGTCACCCATCCTAGTACTACTCTAGCCCAAGCGCGTTTAACTGCGGAGTTCTGATGGGATCCGCTGCATTAGCATTGGTATGATCGCACTCGCAAGAATCTCCCCTCCTCTCCCTCTTCAAAGGAGACCGCCGAGCCACGGGGAGGGCGCGCGACCCCTCCATGGTCCTCGATCCGACACGATGTTTTCTCCCCTCCCGCCACGGCCTCGTCCTTGATTTGGCATCGTCCGAACCGCAGGAAGCAGAAGAAGAAGGAAAAAAGGCGTAAGTTCCGTGGCCACCTGGGCGCATCGCATAGAGCTCGCCCATGGCTTTCGGTGCGATGTTCTCGTATCCAAGACACACACTGGGCACACTTCTCGCCCCCGGCTAGTCCACCGCTGTCGTGCCGCCCACCCTAAAAGGGCCCTGCGAATATCGAGAGAGCGTAAGTACTATCTATGCAAACACCAAAAAAAGGTAGTGGTAATAATAAGAAGTATAAAAAAGGTGAAAAAAAGGAGGAAAAAAAGGGGATAGGGTGCAACACTAGGACTTCTCGTGAGGTCACCCATCCCAAGATTAATACTCTAGCCCAAGCGTGCTTAACGCGAGTTCCGATGATCCTATGGCATTAACGCCGGTATGATCGCACCCGCAAGGATCTCGCCCCGCTCCCCTCTTCAACGCAGCACAAAAAAGGGGGGGGAGGGTGCAACACCAGGATCTCCCCCCCGGGAGGTCACCCATCCCGCACTACTTGGGGCCCAAGCGCGCTTAACTTCGAGTTCATGGGATCCGGCATTAACGCTCGGCATGATCGCACCCGCAAGAATCTCCCTCCTCCTCTCCCCTCTCTTTCTCAAGGGAGACTGCCGAGCCACGAGGAGGGCACGCGACCCCTTCATGACCGTTGATCCAACACGATGTTTTCTCCCCTCCCGCCACCGCGCCTCGTCCTTGACGGCGCCGGTCTCGAACCCAGAGGAAGCAGGAAGCAGAAAAGTGCGTAAGTTCCGGCCATCGACGCGCTCGCAGAGCTCACGATGGCTTTCTGGGCGATGTTCTGCATCCAAGACACACACTGGGCACACTTCCGCCCCCGGGCTAGTCCACGGCTGTCGTGCCGCCCACCCTAAAAGGGCCCTGCGAATATCGAGAGAGCGTAAGTACGGATCATTCATGCGGCGACGAAAAAAGAAGGGTAGTAGAAGAAGAAGAAGCAGAAAAAAGGAGGGAAAAAAGGGGATAGGGTGCAACACTAGGACTTCCCGGGAGGTCACCCATCCCAGTACTACTCTAGCCCAAGCGCGCTTAACTATGAGTTCGATGATCCGGCACACGCTGTATGATCGCACCGCAAGGATCTCGCCCGCTCCCCCTCTTCAATCTGGGAGCACAAAAAGGGGGGAGGGTGTGCAACACCAGGACTTTACAGGTCACCCATCCCGTACTCACTCTAGCCTGCGCGCTAACCGCGGAGTTCCTCGATGGGATCCTATGGCATTAGCATTGGCATGATCGCACCCGCAAGAATCTCCTCTCTCCCTTCAAAGGAGACCGCCGAGCCACGGGGAGGGCGCGCGACCCCCTCCATGGTCCTCGATCCGACACGATGTTTTCTCCCCCTCCCGCCATGGCCTCGTCCTTGACGGCGCCGTCTCGAACCGTAGCGAAGAAGAAGGAAAAAAGGCGTAAGTTCCGCGGGCTACCTGGCGCATCGCACAGAGCTCGCCCAGCGGCTTTCGTGCGATGTTCTCGCATCCAAGACACACACTGGGCACACTTCCGCCCCCCGGGCTAGTCCACGGCTGTCGTGCCGCCCACCCTAAAAGGGCCCTGCGAATATCGAGACAAGCCGTAAGCACGATCATCCATGCAAATACGAAAAAAAAAAAAAGGCAGAGGGAAGAAGAAGAAGCATAAAAAGGTGAAAAAAAGAAGGAAAAAAGGGGATAGGGTGCAACACTGGGACTTCCCCAGAGGTCACCCATCCCAAGACTACTCTAGCTCAAGCGCGCTTAACTCATGAGTTCGATGGGATCCGGTGCATTAACGCTCGGTATGATCGCACCCGCAAGGATCTCGCCCGCTCCCCCTCTTCAACGCGAGCACAAAAAAGGGGGAGTGTGCAACACTAGGGATTCTCCTCGGGAGGCTCACCATCCCAAGCATTTGCCTCTAGCCCAAGCGCGCTTAATCACGGAAGTTCGATGATCCGGTAGTCAACGCCGGTGGCGTGATCGACCCGCAAGAATCTCCTCCTCTCCCTCTTCGAAGGGAGACCCCCGAGCCACGGGGAGGGCGCGGCGACCCCTCCATGGCCCTCGATCCGACACGATGTTTTCTCCTCCCGTTTAAATTTACCCTCGTCCTTGATTTGGTAGCGTCCGAACCGCAGGAAGCAAGAAGAAGGAAAAAGGCGTAAGTTCCGCGGGGCTACCTGGGCGGCGCTGAGCATGTAGCTCGCCCATGGCTTTCTGTGCCAGCGTTCGCATCCACACACACTGGGCACACTTCCGCCCCCGGCGGTCCACGGCTGTCGTGCCGCCCACCCTAAAAGGGCCCTGCGAATATCGAGAGCGTAAGTACTGATCATCTTGCGTGTGCCTACGAAAAAAAAGGCAAGAGAAGAAGAAGAAGCATAAAAAGGAGAAAAAAAAGAAGGAAAAAAAAGGGGATAGGGTGCAACACCAGACTTCCCTAGGAGGTCACCCATCCCAAAGACTACTCTAGCCCAAGGGCGCTTAACCGGCGAGTTCCGATGGGATCCGTGCATTAACGCCGGTATGATCGCACCCGCAAGGATCTCGCCTCTCGCTCCCCTCTTCAACGGAGCACAAAAGTGGGGAGGCAGAACACTAGACTTCCCCCTAGAGGTCACCCACCCCGCACTACTCTAGCCCAAGCGCGCTTAACCTGGGCGGAAAGTTCCGATGGGATCCGTGCACAACGCCGGTATGATCGCACCCGCAAGAATCTCCCCTCCTCTCCCTCTTCAAGGGAGACCGCCGAGCCACGTGGAGGGCGCGCGACCCCTCCATGGCCCTCGATCCGACACGATGCTTTCCCTCCCGCAATGGCCTCGTCCTTGATTTGGCGGCTCGAACCAGAGGAAGCGTAAGAAGAAGGAAAAAAAGGCGTAAGTTCCGTTTCCATTGGTCGCGCCGTACAGAGCTCGCCCATGGCTTTCTGTGCGATGTTCTGCATCCAAGACACACACTGGGCACACTTCCGCCCCCGGCCAGTCCACTACTGCCGTGGCCGCCCACCCTAAAAGGCCCCGATTATCGAGAGAGCGTAAGTACGGATCATTCATGCACCTACGAAAAAAAATGGTTGTAGAAGAAGAAGAAGCAGAAAAAGGAGAAAAAAAGAAGGAAAAAAAGGAGATAGGGTGCAACACTAGGACTTCCCGGGAGGTCACCCATCCCAGTACTACTCTAGCCCAAGCGCGCTTAATCGCGCAGTTCGATGGGATCCCGGCATTAACGCCGGCATGATCGCATCCGCAAGGATCTCGCCCGCCTCCTCCACTTCAACGATACGGTGCGGGGAGAAAACACTAGGGACTTCCTTGGGAGGCCGCGCCCATCCCGTACTTCGATTTAGTCAAGCGCGCGAATCATGGAGTTCTCGAAGTGATCCGTGTATTAACGTCGGTATGATCGCACCCGCAAGAATCTCCCCTCCTCTCCCTCTTCAAGGAGACCGCCGAGCCACGGGAGGGCGCTTCGACCCCTCCATGGCCCTCGATCCGACACGATGTTTTCTCCCCCCTCCCGCCACCCCGCCTCGTCCCCCCGACGGCGCCGTTTGAACCCGCAGGAAGCAGAAGAAGAAGGAAAAGGCGTGGTTCCGTGGCCATCGCGTGGCGCCGTGCGTAGCTCGCCCATGGCTTTCGTGCGATGTTCGCATCCAAGACACACACCGGGCACACTCTCTCCGCCCCGGCTAGTCCACTGGGCCGCGGCCGCCCCACCCTAAAAGGGCCCTGCGAATATCGAGAGAGCGTAAGTACGGATCATTCATGCAGCGACGAAAAAAGAAGGGTAGTAGAAGAAGAAGAAGCAGAAAAAGGAGGAAAAAAAGGGGATAGGGTGCAACACTAGGACTTCCCGGGAGGTCACCCATCCCAGTACTACTCTAGCCCAAGCGCGCTTAATCGCGGGAGTTCGATGGGATCCGCGTTGCATTAACGCTCGGTATGATCGCACCCGCAAGGACTCGCCCCGCTCCCCCCTCTTCAACGGAAAGCACAAAAAAAGGGGGGAGGGTGCAACGTCAGACTTCTCGGGAGGTCACCCATCCCGGCGCACTACTCTAGCCCAAGCGCGCTTAACCGGCGCAGCCTCGATGGGATCCTCGGCAGCATTAACGCCGGGTATGATCGCACCCGCAAGAATCTCCCCTCCTCTCCCTCTTCAAGGGAGACCGCCGAGACACGGGGAGGGCACGCGACCCCTCCATGGCCCTCGATTCGACACGATGTTTTCTCCCTCCCGCCACCGCGCCGTCCCTGATTTGGCGGTTCCAACCCGCAGGAAGCAAGAAGAAGGAAAAAGGCGTAAGTTCCGTGGGCTACCCGCGCGCCGGGCAGAGCTCGCCCATGGCTTTCGTGCGATGTTCGCATCCAAGACACACACTGTACTTCCGCCCGGCTAGTCCACTACCGCTCGTACCGCCCACCCTAAAAGGGCCCTGCGAATATCGAGAGAGCGACCGCCACGATCATTCGGTGCGCCTACGAAAAAAAAAGGGTAGTAGAAGAAGAAGAAGCAGAAAAAGGAGGAAAAAAAGGGGATAGGGTGCAACACTAGACCCTCTTTTGGGAGGTCACCCATCCCAAGACACTACTTAGCCGGGCGCTGACACCGTGCCTGCGGGGATCCCGTGCATTAACGCCGGTATGATCGCACCCGCAAGGATCTCGCCCGCTCCTCTTTAACCGAGCACAAAAAAGGGGGAGGGTGCAACACTAGGGACTTCCCCGGGAGGCGCCCATCCCAATACTATCGACGAAGCGCGCTTAATCGCAGTTCGATGATCTTCCGCAGCTAACGCCGGTATGATCGCACCCGCAAGAATCTCCCCCTTTCCCTCTTCAAGGGAGACCGCCGAGCCACAGGGAGGGCGCGCGACCCCTTCATGGCCCCCCCTCGATCCGACACGATGTTTTCTCCTCCCGCCACGGCCTCGTCCTTGATTTGCGTCGGCTCGAACCGCAGGAAGCGAAGAAGCAGTGCAGGCGTAATTTCCGTGGCTACCTGGGCGCGTCGCATAGAGCTCGCCCATGGCTTTCAAGCGATGTTCTGCATCCAAGACACACACTCGGCACACTTCCGCCCCCCAAGAAGTCCACCCGCCGTCGTCGCCCCACTCCCAAAAGGGGCCCTGCGAATATCGAGAGAGCGTAAGTACGGATCATTCATGCAGCGACGAAAAAAGAAGGGTAGTAGAAGAAGAAGAAGCAGAAAAAGGAGGAAAAAGGAGGAAAAAAAAGGGATAGCATAGCGTGCAACACTAGGACTTCGGGAGGTCACCCATCCCAAATACTACTCTAGCCCAAGCGCGCTAAATGCGAGTTCGATGGGATCCTATGCATTAACGCCGGTATGATCGCACCCGCAAGGATCTTCTCCCGCTCCCTCTTCAACCCGAGCACAAAAAAGGGGGAGGGTGCAACACTAGACTTCCCGTGAGGTCACCCATCCCGCACTACTCTAGCCCAAGCGCGCTTAACCGCGAGTTCGCGGGATCCTGCATTAACGCCGGGTATGATCGACCCGCAAGGATCTCGCCCCGCTCCCCCCTCTTCAACGGAAAGCACAAAAAAAGGGGGAGGGTGCAACACTAGGATTCTCCTGGGAGGTCACCCATCCCGTACTACTCTAGCCCAAGCGCGCTTAACCCGCAGTTCTCGATGGGATCCATTAACACTAGTATGATCGCACCCGCAAGAATCTCTCCCTCCCTCTCCCTCTTCAAGGGAGACCGCCGAGCCACGGGAGGGGCGCGCGACCCCTCCATGGCCCTCGATCCGACACGATGTTTTCTCCCTCCCCCGCCACCGCGCCTCGTCCTTGATTTGGCAACGTCTCGAACCCGCAGGAAGCAAGAAGAAGGAAAAAGGCGTAAGTTCCGTGGCCATCTACGCGCCGTATGCAGCTCGCCCATGGCTTTCGGGGATGTTCGCATCCAAGACACACACCTGGCACACCACGCCCCGGCCAGTCCACTGTCGTGCCGCCCACCCTAAAAGGGCCCTGCGAATATCGAGAGAGCGTAAGTACGGATCATTCATGCAGCGACGAAAAAAAAAGGGTAGTAGAAGAAGAAGAAGCAGAAAAAGGAGGAAAAAAATGGGATAGGGTGCAACACTAGGGCTTCCCGGGAGGTCACCCATCCCGCACTACTCTAGCCCAAGCGCGCTTAACCGCGGAGTTCGATGGGATCCGTGCATTAACGCCGGTATGATCGCACCCGCAAGGATCTCGCCCGCTCCCTCTTCAACGGAGCACAATAAAGGGGGGAGGGTGTAACACTAGGACTTCCCGGGAGGTCACCCATCCCAGTACTACTCTAGCCCAAGCATGCTTAACTGCGGAGTTCTGATGGGATCCGGTGCATTAACGCTGGTATGGTCGCACCCGCAATAATCTCCCCTCCTCTCCCTCTTCAAGGGAGACCGTGAACAACAAGATTTGCATAGTTTTAGGCAAAGGGCTAGATCGAAACTAGACCTCCTTGGTTCAACAAAATGATAATCTAATCATCAAAGAGAAATTTCATGGATGGAACTATAGCTAGCCATGGTGTGTTGCAGCATGCCAGTAGTCATACTTAGCATGTATAAAACCATGAATGAAATACAACAATATCCCAAGTATTAAAGAGCAATCAAGAATTCTTTAATGTTACTTAGGAAGAAGAAAAACAAAGAAGCTATGAAGAAACAAGAAATTTGAGGTGCCTCCATGGGCATATCTCAAATTTGTTCTCTACTGATCTATAGCAAGCAAGAAACATGTATTCATGAATGAAAACTAGAAGATAACAACAAAGCAAGAGACACTATACCATTCTACCAAGTCATGGGATCCAACAACAATCCTTCTTCATTCATCCAAGATACTCAAGAGTAATCCAAAAAGCATAAGACAAATATTTCTTCCAAAGCTTGACCACATATTGCTTCTTCTCAATTTCAATCTTTTTTTACAGAAAGCCTTTGGAATATATAGGCTCAAGTGAGGAAAACCTCATGGTTCAACTTGCTCTCCCATTGGCCTAACTGCAATATCTAAACTTGTCCTTGAGGCTTTGTACCCAAGGCACAAAATATCTCATAAAATATCTAGAAAATGCTAAAAAGGGAAAAGAATTAGATTTTGGCATCATTTTCCATGTGCAAAAATAGCTAAACGCACATTTGGAAAAAGCAATTTTTTGAGGTTCAAAAATTACAAAAATATTAAAAATTTACATCAAGAAAGGTCCCCTGACTTTCCGGCAACGTTTGGCAGTCTTCCCGATGTAGAAACAAGGCTCATGATAGCTCGTTGGAAATCTCTAAGTGTTTACTTTCTGGAACAATTGAAATTTTCTCAACCTGATTCCTGGAAGTCCTCCAAAAATAGGACTGTGTGTAAAAACCGTAAAATAAACTCACGTATAGATGGGGCGTAATGTTGAAAGTATGTTTTTCGCCATTTTGGGGAAGAAAAATGATTCAAATGTTCTCAAAATTTGAGATGTACTCTGAAATTATGGCATCCAATGATACCATTCGCATCCCATGACGATCTCCCAAAAACTCGAAATACATTCTGAAGTTTTGAATATTCAAAACTCAAAAATGCCAAAAAACCAAAGTATGTCAAAATGTGCCTTAAATTCCAGCGTAGAGTATGACCTCAAGGGTCCTGCAACATGATCCAACGCAGAAACCAAAATATGAAGTCTTGATATGTCTCTTCACTTTCCGTGCCTCTGGCGCTTCCCTTTACCTCCTTCAACTTCTGGGCAAATGGCGAACTTGCGACGGCAACCGTTTTAGCTTTTGGTAATGCCTCGTCATTCTCCTTTCGCAGCTCTAGATCCCCGTTTTTTCAAAGCAATGCCTTTTCTGCCTTTGTGTACCAAAAAAACAATACTTATAATGAGCACACAGTCAATAAAAATAAACACAAACAAAATGCCTTTTCGTTGTTTGGTGGTAAGATTACTCTACCCTAGGTGTTTTGAGACAATAGACAAATTATTTTTTGGGTAAAGGAAAAAACCATAACCTTCTTATTTCAAGACACTCGCTCTCTTCTTGTAGGCCACTCAACCAATCAATTCAACAATATGAAGAGAACGTCAAAAACAGTGGATCCACATACCCATGTTTATCGTGTTTATAGATATTGTGGACGCAGTTTTTTTTTTTTTTTGATGTAGTTTATAAAAAACTCGTAGCAATTTCAACAAGAACAAACCCCTCCTCAAACCTAACACCGCTCTCTTTAAATTCTTCTACTATCTTTTACACAGAACTTGACAAAAAACATCTTCAACCGATTTATATTGCTTTTGTCACCGGGTCCGTTTATGGTCAAAGGGCAACCATGACCTTATTCTTCATCACACCGGTGCGCATTTTGAATACCGAAGCAAGTAACATGTGTATGATCAAAATGGCTGAAATTAGGAGCAATGTTTCACTCTTCAAATTTAAGCTTTCACCTTTAAAACCGGGATTTCATCTCTCATCATTCTTTGAGGGCAGTTTAATGGCTTTTCTATATCAATACAACTCACAAACTTTTGATGCTTCATCAACCACAACAAATCTCGTTTTCACACAAAATTCAAACCTGTGATTTTTTACTATGATGCTTAACCCCCTTCCACCACTTAATAGTTTTGAAAAAACCAAGGGAGGCACATAAATACCTTTAAGATCGATGGTGTCGTCTTGATGGAGGAAAGGAGTGGCTTTACCACTTGTAGGAGGTGTTCATATGATGAAAAACGAGCGCGGAACTTTTAAAGGAGAAAACATAGTGCATGAAAGTGTGTCAGGTCACTGTCGGGCCTGCATGTGACCGACGCCCACGTGCGCGCCGCGCGCGCACCTGCCAGCGCGCGTCGCCGACCATTCATTCCCTTTGCAAAATTTGCGTTTAAACGCGCCGCGCGCTTGTGGCCGGTGCGTCTCGTGCAACCATTAACCCTTGAAAACTCTATTTTTTTGTTCAAAACCCTTTCTCCTCGGTCTCGTGAATAACAAAGGAGTGTATTGCTCGTTCTTTGGGGTTTTCCAAAATGAATTTGCCACTGCCTTTGACCCTTAGAAAGCAGTAATCAAACGGTCCTTTCACATTTGATTTGGAGAGGTTTTTTCGAAAAGTTTGAAAAGGCCTTGTTTTTAAATCAAATTGAATTGCCTTTCGAAACATAAATTGATGCCTTGATCGATATGTTTATAGTTGTAAAGATCATTTGCTTATAAGTGAATCTCCCTTTTCGATCGCTGATGAAAACTTTGTTGGTCATTTAAGTGCAAAGCCTCGTTTTTATAAAGGCTATCCAACCCAAAAAATATTAACTCATCTATAGATTACCAACCGATCCAGCCTTTCCGTTTTGGAGGATATTGACTATCCGCTTCTCACAACCTTCTCCAATGATGATGAACATGTTAGTTTACAAGTTTTTTCTCAGGCTTCAAAGGTAATGAAACCTCAGCATCATTTTAGAAACTACCGTTTACCTTTATTCAAACGCAGTAGCTGTGGTGCCTTGACTTGTTTTCGTGAAATTGCCTTCCTTTGTGACAAAGGCATGCGAACTTTGCTTTCAATGAGTTCCAAAACTTGAAAACTATGCCAAGGTCTTTTCGCATTTCATGAACTCCGTATCTAGTTGCAACACCTTTGGGATCCGAGCTCGAATTTCTTTGTCAAACTTATGATAGTAATCTAAAATACACTCTCTTATGAGTAGGGATCGTTGTCCCTTGGAAACATAATCATTATCATGTCCCTGCAAGTTCGTAATGACACATCTTATCAACCACTCTTCAAATTTTTGTTGTTGTTGGAGATGCAAGATTGTCTTTGAAAGGAATCCGTTAGAGACAAGCTTGACCCTCTTGGATTGCAGCGTGGTACCCCCGCTTCCTTTTTGGTCTCCTTACAAAAGATTGCTTCAGTCTATCCTCATCGTCCCCCGTTATCGCCATCTTTGATCAATCAAACTCAAAAAATAGTCAATGCTCCTGCTCCCTCGCTATGAATGAAGGAGGCCTTTCAAACCCTCTCGCTTATGGATGAAGGAGGCGCTTTTAACCCCTCTCGCTTTATAGATGAAGGAGTGTTCTTATTACATGATGTTTACAACCCTTGACAAAGGTTGTTTTCTTCCACGTCCTTTCGTTTCGAATGAGGTTGCAAGAGCTTGATGAGAAACTCTTGCTCCGTAGATGCATCTCAAAGCCTGAATCCTCAGATTGGTAGCGCTTGTCTTCTCATGTGGCGCTAAAATTGTCTTCCGAGATGTTGGTATGTTCCCTGCCTTTGAAAGATCCATCAAACACTCGTAAACACCCAAAATCACCGAGATTATGGTCTATGTATTGTCGAGACTTAAGGTGTATTAGTGGCGCGACTTAGGGCCGTGACCAACTTTATTAGTAGAGTGAGGTCTCGTTATGACCGGTCTATGTTGTATATGTTTTTTCGGATCTTGGATAGTTTGCCAAGGGTGAAATACCCAGCGCTCTACTTCCTAACTTAGGGGAGACTCGTTTGAATAGATTTGGATTGTCCTTTTAGAGCCTTGCGGGAAGGCATTAGTAGCATTAGGCAAGGTAGGGAATTGATAATGGGGTTTCACTTTCGCGTTTTCGACTAGAAAGTAGGAGGGGAAATTTTTTTTATGGGTGTTTTTCAAATTGAAAAATTTGACAAATTTTTAGATTGGCCGTTTGGAAAACTTGGTCACATAACCAGTCATCACCAACAAGTGAAAAATATTGATGACTAAATGTATGACCATCACAAGAGGTCGAAGATCATAGAGGAAGAAATCCTCGTGAAGGTTTAAAAAACATGTTTTATTGAAGATCGGGTTATTACCCGACATAAACCCTCTAGCACCTTTGTAACTCCGTATATTCACACAAACAGTTTATTGGTGTTTAAAGTGTATCAGAAAGAGATTAAAGGATTAATGAATAAAATTGAAGACTTAATGCTTATATCCAATGTTTAGAAAGATAAAGGACACAGATGAAGACCCAAAGATGATCAAGGAGGCTTAATGAAGCCGTAAGCACACATCAAGCCATATCAGTGTTTTAATATCAGCAAAATGTTCTTTCTCCAAGGAAGGAACAATCCACACGACCTACTCCATTCTCCCACAAACACCATAACAGTTATTACTCTGACATAAGTCCTTAAAACTGTCATTGCATTAGTTATAATGCATGGAAGACCTGAAAGACAAATCTTCACATTTCTTATCTCAGAAGACAAAACAAGGTACCTACAGCCAAAAAGTACTTCAAAGGAACATACCTGAAGTTATTGCCAATCTGACAAAAACTTCTGAATCGACTAAAGGGTACTAAAAGTTAATGTAAATATATTAAACAGAATGGGCTCCAAAGAAATTTCTCCCTCTGTTTTAATGAATCATTGAAATCCTATCTACCACTATTATCACTCTTTAACCTATAAGAACCCATGAGAAATACATTGTAAATGTTGGTTAGTTGTTGGAAAATCACTGATTGTAAGCTGTTTCATTGAGTTAGAGTTTTGAGAGTAGTAGTTAGAATAGGGTCAGAGATGATTGATGATATCAAGTTGTTGGACAAGAATGTATGTGACTGGTTTTGCTCTACTTAATATGGACAAGCATACCATCTGACTCGATCTAAAATCGCGGGTGATGTGTCCCTTCTTTGTTATTGTTTTCCTCTGTTTTACATCATGTTTCATTTTCTCCGATAAGAAACGTAAATTTAGCTTAGGATATAATGTTGCAAGTACCCCAATGTTCCCTCGCACATTCTTATCTTTATGTTTTCTCGCTATTTGTGTATCCAAGAAAATTCAATATAATTTAACCAATTAAAGAGTTGGTTTGCCCATACTTACTGATGTATGAATTTAGAATTTGTTTCTCAGATGTTCTTGTTGGGTTCCGCTGAAAGAATAGGAGAACAGGGGAGATTTAGTGATTAGCCCCAATCCCCTAGGTTCCCTTTCCAAATGCTTAGCCTTTTCTAAGATCCCTTTGAGTTGAATGCCAAAAAAGCAAGAGAAGGTTAAAAGTATTTCCTCTCGATCTTAGACTTCACTCGTGTTTAACTTAAATGTTTGCTACCTAACTGAAGTAGCTCAGAGGATCAGCCGGATTGTTTTATTAGCCTCATCAAAGGAGTTTGATCATAGAGGTATAAGGTATGCCCCGTCCCTTTCGACTTCTCCGAAGTGGTCACCTTGGAAGGTTTTCCTTATCATTCCCATTCATTTCTTACGTTTCATCCCATACTATAACCTTAAGATATCCTCCGTTTTAGATGACTAGCCCTTGTAAGCCTTGGATATCCGAATCGCAACTAAACCCTTTTATGACCCCATTTACCAATGACTTGTGTTCTCTTTGAATTATCTCCCCATTGCCAAAAACTTCTTCACTATTCATTCCTTTACCTTACACTAAACCCTTCTTTCTGTTTCCTAACCAAACAAAACAAATCATAAACCCTTGTGCCCTATAGCTAGCCTAATACCTTAAATTGAACTTCAAAGATATATTATTCTTTGCTTTTATAGAGATCCTCTCGGGATCCAGGAGGGCTAGATCCCGAGATCCCAAAGTGGCTCGATGTTGTCTTATCATTTGGTATTGTCAAATCACAAAATCACAGAAACCCCAACATAATGAGGACGACCAGGGACTTCTGAGTGAATTTCATCTTAAGATACCCTTAGGACCTCGTAAACCCCTTGATTCAAGAATATTTGATTGTTAGCCGCCTGATTCACCAACATAATGGCGACTCCACTAGGTAAATTTGAGTAAAACACTCCTTAAAAACATCTCTAAAACCTCAAAGAAGACCAATTAGCCTCGATTTGGTATAGATTGGCCGATGTAGACAACAACCCGTTTAACACATTTTAAACCCTCCACCTCGACGACTCCATAGTTCCTTAATGACCAAAAGACTCCATTAGTGATTAGTAGGCCCGCTCGATTATCTCTCGTTTTCACAAGACTCCACCGGGAGACCAGCTTTCATCACAACATCATCCATACTAAAGGAAAACATAGGATTAAGCTTCTTTGTTTAAAGATAGTTTGCCTCTAATATTGTTATACCTCGGCTAACTTCTCTTCGTTGAGTCCGAAAACTTAACATACCGGTTTCAAGAAAAATCCACATACCAGAGGCTTATCTTGATCTAAATCCTCCGAAATATTTGACAATCCAAAAGCATTCTTTGAGGTATCTCACATCTAGGGATCCAACTATTGTCATACCCATTCATAGAGCTAACTCAACACCCAAAAACCTTGCAACTCTACTGGGAGCACTCAAGTTGACTGATTACTTCAAGTAATTTACCAAGAACTAAGTCATCGCTGGTATAGATCGTATAGACTTTGAGCCTCCAAGTCTTCACCACCGCATAGTGGTCAACATTAGTGACAGAGAAACCCCTCCATCAACACCCTCCCGATATACATCTCATTCATAACTTGGGTCTTCTCACCCTAAATCGTCAGTCAGCTACTGGTCCAAGCATTTCTATCATCCACATACTCGTTGTCCAAGCCACCTCTTCTCCCCCTCATTGTACCATCATGGCAAAGATGGTATGCTCCTCAGTGTTGCCAATGTACCTCCGGTTCTTTACCCAAATTAATATCAGTCCAAAATTCCCCATTTCACCGGAAGTGGAATCCACATCGCTCAACATCATGGACAAGATGAATGATGCCTTCGATTATATGGAGATAGAAGATGAGACCATTAAGATGAGAATATTTTCCCAAAGCTTAGGAGGAGAGGCCAAGAAATGGTTTAAGAGTTTAGCTCCTCACAAGCCCAATGATCTCCGTGCCTTACATCAAACATTCACAAACAGATGGGAAATTAGGAAGAACTTTCCAAATAATTTCGTATTAGAATAACCCTAAAGAGAAACTCGGGGAGAGTGTTCAAAATTACCTATTCATTCAATAGTGGATATAATGCACTACCCCCGTACTTGAAACCTCCACAAGGATCAACCTTGGCCAAATTCTCGAAGGATTTGATCCCGAAATGGCCTACCACTTAGAGAAAGGGACCCCTTAACTTTAAAAGACATGCATAAGGGAGCTCTTAGTGTGGAGGCTAATCTCGATTGAAAAAGAGCTAGGATGAGCGCCGAAAGAAGGTAACCTATAGGGAAGACACCACAACTTCTACATCCGATTCCAAATTCCGATGATCTAGCCAAAAACATGGCTAGGCTAGTGACGATGGAGAAAATGGTTTTCCAAGCCAATAATCGAATAGAAATCAGCCTCAAACCATAACCAAAACTTTAGAGAAACACTCTTCCAATAGACAAAGTGATTTCGACTCAAAAAATCATACCTCCATTCCAAGAAAATTTCCTCTTGATGAGGATGAAGGAATAATAGAAGAGCTCGTAGGAACTACCATAAACATGGTGGAAGTGGATAACCAAGATCACACCTTTTCCACAAGACCTACCGTACCTCATACACACATTGGGATGAGGAAGGGGTTAGAATCCTAAGACTATAGGTTAGGATTGAGAATTCCACCAAGGCAGGTCCGAGAACAATATGACTTCATATGAAAAAGAATCCAGATACTCCCAAACCAAAACCTCTCAAATCACTATTAAGATTCGAAAAGACTGCTAAAGAGATTGCCGAAAATAAAACAAATAGTCAAGGTTTCAAAAGGCAAGGGTAAGAACACCCAAACCATTGATAAACCAAGCCGCAAAAACAACAACACTAAAACATTGTAACTAATGCTCCTAAAAAATGTAGGCTTTCAACCAATGACACATCGAAAATCAACAAGCCGATTTTGGCAATAAAACAGTTGACCAACAAAACAGCACTGAACCTTTCAAAGAACCAATATCCTTTCAACTGAAAGTGAAATTTCCAAAATCAAAATTTATGTCCCTCTCATCGAGTTGGCCACCTGGTGATGTATATAAATGTCAAATATTGAAAGCTTTAAACTAGGAGAAAAAATGGGGCGGACTCGTTAACTTGAATGATGATCAACCAACCCTCTTGTTTGGCCCAAAAATTGAAGGAAAATTTCTGTGAAGGGGTAGTGCCTCCTTTATATGTCAGTCTAAATATCCATGAAAAAATGTTACACAATGCTATGCATGACTTCCTAGGAGCTTCACACAACCTCATGCAAAAAGTGATCATGGAAAAATTAGGCCTAGAGATAACCGTACCATATAAGGATTTATTTTCTTTTCGACTTCAAAGCAGAGTGAAGTGTTTGGGCCTCGATCAAAGATCTCAAAGGTAAATTTGACCCAAATCCCGCCCAAGTGCATGGTAATGGATGTTATGTGGTATTGTTATCGCCCAAGCATGGCATGTTGCCAAGGTCATGGTGGGGTGCTGTTGTGGTACAATGCAATGAATATGACATATGCCACTATCCTCGTTTTCAGCCTTAGAAGACTATATAGGGAAGCACACATGAAAATTTATGGTAAGTACCCCGCAGAAACTAGAAAATTCCCCTCTTTACTCGTCCATACGTACCTAGACTCTTTTATCCTTTACAATGATGAGTTTACAACATGAGCAAGAGCTAGAGAATAAAAACTCAAAACAATGCAGAGCCCACAAATTCAAACATAATGGCAAAACCTCTAGATACGAAGGAAAACAAGAGCAAAATATTTGAACAATCAGTGTAATTGGAAAATCGAACCAAGACTCGTAGAGAAAAGATTACTCATTAGCCCGCTGACCTCTAGAAAAAAGATGACAGTAGGGGGAACCGATACCACCCACAAACAATCCTTTATGGAGCATGAGCTTTGATGGGTCTGGCACCAAAAGGAATGTGGGTAGGGGTATGGTTGCACAATACCGAAAACAATTATGCCGAGAGTCATGCCTTCAAGCTAAACTTTAAATGCACAAAAATAGTAGAGTATGAATCTCTCCTCTTAGGGCCGTATCCGTTGAAAAACTAGGATGCTAAAAGGAGAAGGTTGTTCATGGAGACTCGTAACCGGTCATCAAACAAATAAATGGAGAGTAAACTACCAAACATCCTGTGTTAAGGGCCTATAGGAATGATGCCATGGATCTGTTGAAAACATTTGTATAATATGAGCTTGTGTTTGTCCCTAGAAACCAAAAAAAATTGCAAATGGGATCGTCCGTGGCCGCTAGTTCATATCAAAGACCACCTAACGACAAACATCATTGTTCAAACAAAATATAGACCAAATAGCATTCGGGGAGAAGGAAAATACCGGCAAGTTTTTTAGGTGATAAATGTATAGAGGATTTCTTACTTTCCAAAGACCGAGTTTGAATTTCCAAATTCAAACCCTAAGTCCGATGGAAACTGTCCGGATAAAGAACCCCCCGATGAAGAAAACCATCCCTAGTTGCGGAATAAATACGTCGACCGCAGAATTTGAAAATCAAACAAAGGAATACGTGAACACGTATAAATAAGACATATAGGTACTGCAAGCCGAAAGACAAAAGTATACCTGCAGGACTAGCACCCCTGAGGACCCTTTTATTTTAATGATGTGGCAAAGAAGCCCACTATAGAGCCCGTTAGCCACCTAGCAATAATTTGTCAGCAAACAGTGGCTAAATATGTTCCCGAGCCTTCAAGAGAAACATTTCCATTGTAAATCTATCATTCTTGAAGCCTCCCTTCGTGTCTTCTATCCTTTAAAGAATCTCTTCACCGTTGTTTCCATTAATGAACCCCGATGTTTAGAAAAAAGATTGTTCTAAAAAAGGCCTCCATTTTCCTCATTTCACTCCCACAAAATTCCCCATTTCTCATCCTTACTCCCTTCAAAAATCCCTCAAAAAACACCCTCATTTAACTCTAAATCTTCCTAAATCCCCTTTTAAAACCACGTATTTCCCTTTATTTGGTTTAAAAATCCCTTTATTTTGCCTATCGGAACCCCATACTAAGCCTTAAAATCCCTATTTTTTGGCCTAAAAAACCCATTTTTACACTAAGGCCTTAAGCCCTTTCACCCTTAGCCCTAGCCCCTTTTCCGCCATTGTGACTCGCAGCCATAACAGCGCTAACCTCATCGCTCATTGCACCGCAGTTTTCCCCGACCCTTTCCTTTATTCTTCCAATCTTCCGATGCGATGAGCCTCTTCTCATTCGACCTCCGATTTAATCTCCACCGTCGATCAAGTTAGATCCAATGGACCGCGCTCAATCATATCGCTCCATCGGTTCTTCGCTTTGCCCATCACTCTCGGCTCGCCGATTTGATTTGGACCATTGAAACCACAAGAACCAATGGCCGTGATCTCATCGTGCTCCGCCCATAACCTCCGTCATCACCCCGCCGATTTAATCCTAACCGTTGATCTCTTCTCATCCTACCGCCGCACTTAATCGCATATCGCAAACACAAATTTCTTCCCTTTTTTTCTTTTCCCGCCGATGGGCCCGTCCCCCGATTTGATCCCGACCATCGAATACACAAGAATCGACGACCAAGATTTCATCGCACCTCGCATTTTCCTTTCTCCCCTTTCACCTGCTCCGCTAACGCCAATTAGATCTCCGCCGTCCATTCCGCGCATCCGACGCGCTCCCAATTTTCCTCTCTATTCACTTACCCCCGTTTCCCTCTTGTTCAAAACTACGTTTTCTCTTTTAATATCAACCGATCGTCCGATCCACAAATCTCACGGCCCCAAATCAACCCCACCATATGTTCTCGCCCGCACATCTTTGAACTCATCGCGCATCACCCGCACCGTCGTACTTCCGCCCATCATCCAACGACCGAAAATCCTTTTCGTGCAATTTTTTTCCTTTTCCCCTCCCAATGCGCAAATTTTACGCGATAAATAAGGGTTTGGAGAATCCACGTGGCGATCACCGAGTGGAATATCATTTTTTTGGGCATTTCCACCTTTCCCCCTTTAGCCATGTGAAAACCATCCCCGTTTTCCCCGCCTTACCGCCCTCCACAACATAACGTTGGTTTTAAATCCTAGCCACCATCTCTCGAGATCAAATGGCTCCTATTATTATGTCGCAAAATTTCCGTTCACTTGCTTTCGTATATTCTCCAAATATCCACCGGTGATCCCCACCGTCGATTGTTCTAATCTAACGACCCACATTTAATCTCGCCCCCATTCATCCACCATCCATCTAACCCTAACGACCTCATCAATGGATCTCAACCGTAGATCACCATGATCCATCGCCCACATTCATCCTCGCACCCAAAACTCCCACCAAACTTGTTTTCACCTTCCGCCATGGTTTTTCATCACATTTTCCGCCGCATCCACCGTTTTCCATCGCTGCTCCTCCGTCCTCACGAGCCTTGAAGCAAATACCCCACTTCTGATTTATAACATGTTTCTCGTTTTTAGCAAAGTTTCAAGAGTGATGAATCCTTACGTTTCTGCAACAAGGCATGTGTGACTCATAACACATAAGGACAATCATAGAGCCAAAATAGCATAAAAGAGGTCTCGAGAAGGTTTAAAGGCATGTTTCATTAAATATCAAGGTTATTAACTCGACGTAAACCCTCCGTTGCCTCCATAACTCGTATATTCACACAAAAAGGTCAATAGAAAGTTTAAAGTGTATCGTAAGAAGATTAAAGGATTCGCCGCATTGTATTTGAAGCCTAATACAGGTTACGTACATAAAGGACACAAACATGAAGACCCGAAGATGATCAAGGAGGCTTAATGAAGCCTAAAACACACATCAAGCCATGTCAATGGTTTAATATCAAGTAGAATTTTATTTTCCTAAGAAGGACAAGTTCCGACAGTATTCTCTATTCCACATCGAGCCCACACGCTATTATTCCGACAAAAGCTCCTAGAACTCACGAATGCATTGGTTGTGAAGTATGGAAGACCTAAAAGAAAAATCTTCACATTTATTATCTTAGAGTACAAACAGAAAGTACTACTACTGCAGAAAGTACACATCCAAGAACATACCCTTGGAGTTATTATCAATATGACGAAGACCTCAATTCATCCAAAGAGTATCGAAAGCATTGTAAAAATATTAAAACAAGAATAACAAAAAAACACTTCTCCCTCGCTTAATGAATCATTTAAGTTCTATCTACCACTAATATCACCTTTCACCCATAAGAACTCACGAGAAATAATATTGTAAATTTTGTTGGTTATGGGAAAACATTGATTGTAAGTTTTTTTACCGAGTTAGAGTTCGTGAGTAGTAGTTGTAAATAGGCCGGGAGATGATTTCGGATGATATCAAGCTATTGGAAAAGAATTTATGTGGACCGGTTTTTCTTTACTAATATGACAAGCATGTTCATCTGATCCCGATCTAAACCGTGGTGATGTGTCCTTCTTCATATTGTTTTCTCTCGTTTACATCATATTTCATTTTCTCTTATAAGAAACGTAATTTTAGCTTAGGATATACCGTCGCAAGTACCCTAATGCTTCCCTCGCATTTTCTTATCTTTATGTTTTCTCGCTATTTTTGTATCTAAGAACAAATTCAACATAATTTAACCAAGATAGAAGTTGGTTTGTCCATGTTTACCGATGTATGAATTTTAGAGTTTTTTTCTTGGATGTTCTTGTTTGGTTTCAAATTTGTAGAATTAGAAACAAAGGAGATCTAGAGTTAGCCCTATCCCCAGGCTCCTTTTCCAATAGTTAGGCTCTTCGGATCCTTGATTTGGAGAGGCCAAAGCAGAGAAGGTTAAAATTCTTTTCTCCGATCTTAGGTTTTACTTCCGTGTTTAACTTAAATGTTTTCTATTGTCCGAAAGTAGCCGGAGGACCGCCGGATCGTTGTTTTCGTAGTTAGCCTAATTAGGAGTTTAGATCATAGAGGTTAAGGCATGCCCCGTCCCTATATTTACTTCGAAGTGGTCACCTTGGAAGGTTTTCCTTTGTCATTCCCATTCATTTCTTATTGTTTCATCTCATACTATCATCTTAAGAGATCCTTTGATATAGATGACTAGCCCTTTGAAAGCCTTGGAAATTTGAATTGCAAGTAAACCCTTTATGACCCCATTTCCCAATGGACTTGTGTTCTTCGAATTATCTCCCCATTGCCAATAAATCCTTCTCTACTCATTCCTTTACTCTTACACTTAACCCTTCTTCATGTTTCCCAACCAAACAACAGATCAAAAACCCTTGTGCCCTATAGCTAGACTAACACCTTAAATTGACCTTAAAAGATATATTATTCTTTTCCTTTATAGAATATCCCTCTCTCGGATCTAGGAGGGCTAGATCCCGAGATCCCAAAGTGGTTTGATGTTGTCTTGTCATTTGGTATTTCCAAATCTTCCAAATCACAGAACCCCAACATAATGGCGACTCCACCGGGGACTTTGAGTAAGACACTCCTTAAAACATCTCTAAAAACTCAAAGAAGACCAATTAGCCTTGATTTGGCATAGATTATCGATGGTGGACAACATCCCGCTTTTAAACATTTTAAACCCTCCACCCAGTTTACTCCACAGCTCCTAAATGATCAAAATACTCCACCGGCACCGCAGGCCTACCGATTATCTCTCACACAAGACTCCACCGATCCTCCGCTTCATCACAACATCATCCACACCGAAGGAAAATATAGGATTAAGCTTTGTTTAAGAATAGTTTTCCTCTTAAAGACCGTCATACTTGGCCACTTTCCTCCTTTTTGCTCGACACTTAACATACCGGCTTCAAGAATAATCCATACCGTAGCTTATCCCGATCCAAACCCTCATGGAATAGTTGAAAATCTAGAAAGAATTCTTTGGAAATTCCCTCACATCTAGATCCAACTATTGTCAAACCCATTCATAGAGCTTAACTCAAGACTCGAAAAACCTTGGTACCATATTATATACTCAATTTGACTTACATTTACCAAGTGATTTACCAAGAACTAAGTCATTCAAAGGGTATAGATCGTACAGACTTTGAGCCTCCAAGTTCACCATCACATAGTGGTCAACATGGCCAGTGGACAGGAACCCCCTCCATCACCACCCCCCGACATCCACTTCATTCATAACTCGTGGGTCTCTCTCACCCTAAGTCTTCCACATCTGTGGTTGGTCCAATAATTTTTGTCATCCACATAACTATTGTCCAAACTACTCCTTTCCCCCCACAAAACACTACTGCTGCGCATGGTATGCTCCCCGGTGTTTCCATAGCCTCTGCCTCTTTTATCCAATGACTATTTAAATAAAATTGCATTTCACCGGAAAATAATCTACCATAGCTCAAAAACGTGTAGATAGGATGGAGGATGCTTTCGATTATATGGAAATAGAAGATGAGACCATCAAGATGAGAATCTTTGCTCAAAGTTTAGGAGGAGAAGTAAAAAGTGGTTTAAAGGCTTAAATCCTAATAGCATCAATGACTCCTTCACTTACATGAATATTTCATAAACAAATGGGAAATCAAGCAACCCTCTACAACATAGCGTAGTATAAAGGTCTTAAAAGAAATCGTGGAGAGAGTGTTCATGATTACTCCACCAGGTTCAACAAAGTTGTCTACAATGCTCTTCCACCCCACATGAAACCTCCCCATGGAATGGCCTTAGTGAATACCTAGAAGTTTTCGATTCCGACATGGCCTATCAACTGCGGGAGAGAGACTATTCAACTCTAGAAGACACGTGGAAAGGATCTCAGAGTGTAGAAGAAAACTTAATTGAAAAAAGAGCGTAGGATGAGGCCGAAAAGAAGGTAACCCATAGGGAAGACACCACACCTTCTACATCTGATTCCAAATTTGATAATTTAGCCAAGAACATGGAGAGTGTTAGAAAGAATGATGGAGAAAATGGTTTTCCAAGCCAATAATTAGAATAGAAAACCATTTCAAACCGTAACCAAAACTTTAGGAGAAACACTCCTCCCAATAGACAAAGGATTCTCGATCAACAGATCATACCTCCATTCCAAGAAAATTTCCTTGATGAAGATGAGGGAATAATAGCAACCGTAGGAACTATTATAAACATGGTGGAAGTGGATAACCAAGATCACACCTTTTTCTGCTGCAAGAAAACCGCACCTCATACACACATTGGGATGAGGAAGGGTTAGAATCTGAAGACTATAGGTTAGGATTTGAGAATGCCATCATGCAAGTCCAGGAACAATATTATCTCGAAGTAAAAGAACCTTAAACTCCCCAAACTAAAACCTCTCGAAGTCACTATTAAGAAAAGACTCGAAAGGACTCTAAAGGGACCGCTCGAAAGTAACAAAACAACAACCGAGAGCTCGGGAAAACAAGGACAAAGACATCCAAACCATTGATGAAACCAAGTTGAGAAAACCAGAAGCACTAGTGAATAGCAAACCTAATACTCCTAAAGAAACAACTACAACCAATGTATAATGAAAATCAGCAAGCCGATTTTGCTAATAAAATAGTGACCAACAAAACAATTGAAACTTTCAAAGAGTTAGTTTCCTTTCAACTGGAGAGTGAAATTGCTAAAATCAAAACCTTTGTCCCTCTCACCAAGTTGGCCACCCAAGGTGCATATAAATGTAAAATCTTGAAAGCTTTAAGCTTAGGAGAAAATAGTGACTCCGTCAACTTAAATGATGATCAACCAGCCTTTCTTGTTTGGCCCAAAAAATTGAAGGGAAACTTCAAAGAAGGAGTAGTGCCCTCCTTTTGAAGCAACACTAATATCCTGATAAAAACCACACAATGCTATGCATGACTCAAGGGCTTCACACAATCTCATGCCCAAAGTGATCATGGAAAAATCAGGCCTAGAGATAACTGTGACTACAAGGATTTATATTCTTTCGACTCTAGCAGCAGAGTGAAGTGTTTGGGCCCCATCAAAGATCTTTGTGTAAATTTGACCCAAATCAGCTAAGTGTATGGTAATGGATGTCGTAGTGGCTGATGTACCTCCTAAGTATGGCATGTTATTGTCAATATCATAAAAGGTTATAGGGTAAAAAGAAAATGGACATGACATATGCCACTATCCCTATTTCCAATGGCCTAGAAGACCGTATAGGGAGGCACACATGAAATTTATGGTAATCATCCTAGAGAAAAACTAGAAAATTCCCCTCTCTACTTTGTCCATACAGACCTAGACTCTTTTATCCTGACATGATGAGTTTACAGATGAGCAAGAGCTAGAGAATAAAAATCCAAACAACAAAGTAGAGGCCACAAATCTAAACATAAGGGCAGCCCTGGTTAATGAGGAAAACAAGGGAGAAACATTTCCGAACAATCACAGTAGACTAGAAAATCGAAGCAAGACTACAAACATCAGATTACCCATTACTCTAAACTCCATGAAAATCCCGAAGAACAAAACATAACACAACATGGTGCTAACCTCGTAAAACAACATAATGGTGAACATAGTATTAGGGATGAAACTGATAATAAAAATATACAAACAATCCCTTATGGGGCATGAGCTTTGATGGGTCTTGCACTAAAATAAATGCAGAGCCGGGTATGGTTGCATAATACCGAAAACAATTACACCGAGAGTGATGCTTTCAAGCTAAACTTTAAATGTACAAACAACATAGCAGTAGTATGAAGCTCTCCTCTGTGGACCCATCTATTGAAAAATAGGAGCTAAGAGGATAGTGGTTCATGGAGACTCGTAATTGTTCATCAAACAAATAAATGGAGAATACATCGCTAAACATCCTAGATTAAGGGCATATATAAATGATGCTATGGATTTGTTGAAAAATTTCCGTAGAATATGAGTTTGTGTTTGTCCATAGAAGTCAAAAAATACTTGCAAATGGATTGGCCGTGGTCGCTAGTTCATATCGTAGACCACTTAATGACAAACATCGTACTGTTCAAACAAAATACAGACCAGAAGAATACCAGAAGAAGAAAATATTTGGTGTGTCTTTGAGGGTGACAAACAGATATAGATTTCTACTTTCCGTGGAATGAGTTTGAATACCGATTCAAGCTTTAAGCTCAAAGAAGAAAATTTAGATAAAGATCCCCCCGATGAAGAAAGACCATTGCCTACCGTAGAAATAAACATGATGACAAGAGAATTTGAAAACAAAATAGAGGAATACATGAATACGTATAAAGAAGACATAGAGGCATCATACCAAAGACAAAACATACCTGTGAGGACTAGCACCCCTCGAGGATCTCTTCGATTTTAATGATGTGGCAAAGAAGCCCACTATAGAACCCATTGAATCCGATGTTGAAGAATGCAATATAGGCAGCAAAGACAAGCCTAAAATGATCAAATTATCTAAAACATTACTAGCTCATATCGTACGTAAATACATTGATTTATTTAAAGAGTTTGTTTATGTTTTTGTTTTGAGTTATGAATATTTTAAATCATATCACACGAAGATCATCCAACATAAGATTCCATTGAAAGAGAACCAAACTCCTTTTAGGAAAAAAGCCGTAGAATAAACCCCGTACGCTTACCCCCGGTAGAAAAATAAATTAAGAAAATGTATGAAGATGGAATCATAATCCTGAGTTTTTCGATTGGGTATCTAATCCGGTGGTTGTAAGGAAAAGACAAGATAAATTAGGCTATGTATCGATTTCAAGAACTTAAACAGAGCCTCACTAAAGGACAATTACCCTTACCCAAGATGGAACATACCCTACAAAGGGTAGTTGGTTCTAGGAGGATTTCATCGCTAGATGGCTTTTCATGGTATAAATCAGTCTTTGAAGTGGTTTCGTAAGATCAAATTAAAACAACCTTCACCACCTCTTGGGGCACTTGCATGTATGTGAAAATTCCTTTGGATTAATGAATGCCGGTGCCACCTTTCAAAGAGCCATGGGATGACATTTCGTTCTCAAAAGAAATAAGTCACTTCATTGTAATTTCTACCTCGATGAAATTGCTTATTCCAAAACTAATGAAGAACACCTTAAACATTTGAGAAAATTCTTTGAGAAATGTATAAAAGGTATGGGCTATCTTTAAATCCCAAAAGACAAGAATGTTTGGCCTCCAAGAAGGTAAACTTCATGGGTCATATCATATCCGAAAAGGGGATTAAAATAGACCCAAAAGGGCTTCGAGGGAATATTGCGTATTAGCCACCCAAGAAACATCAAGGAATTAAAAATTCTTTGCCTGGGAAGATTAATTTCTTGAGGAGGTTTATACCCAACCTAGCAAAATCCTTAGGAACATGAAAAATATGCTCAAGAAAGAAGTAGAAGTTAAATGGACTCTAGAGGCCAAAAAAGTCTTTTGAACCGGTAAAACATGCACTCACCCGAGCAACGCTCGTTAAGCCCGATTTTACTAAAGACTTCCTCATATTCTCTTTTAGACATCAACACATACTGTGATGTTGTCCTATTGCAGAAATCCGTAGGACAAGAGTGGCCCAATTGCATTTTTCAGCAAGGCATTAAGAGATGCACCTCTCGAAATATATTATCATGGAAAAACAGCCTATGCTTTGGTAAAGGCCTCGAAAGACTTCGGAAGTTTATTTACATTCTCATATTATTTCCTTTGTGCCTAACATAGTGGTAAAGGACATTTTGTCACAAGATCCGTATGGAAAAAGAGGCAAGTGGATTGTTGTGATACTAGAATATGATTTGGAAATCAAACCCACTAAACTCATCAAGTGTCAAGGCTTAGCACAATTAATGGTCAATCTAACTTGCAAGCCCTCGACATTAATATGGTAGATGATTTGGATGAACAAGAAGGATTACCAACTCCCATTGTTGAAGAAAAATTCCAAAATCACCTTGGTATAGCCGACATTCGTATGTGCTTGTAAATCTTAATGCTCCTCCTAATTTATCCAAGACAAAGGGAAAGGTTTTTAAAGTTGAAAGCTCAGGAATTATTGCATTTTAAAAGAATTTTTATATTGGAAAAATGCCAATGGTTTATTGCTTAAATTTTTTCCTAAAGTTGATGCAAGAGAGGGTCAAGCATGAGTTTCATGAAGGAGGAGTGTGGAGGCCATCTCTTACCGGAAAACCACTCAATAAAATCCTTAGAGTCAAGCACATCGGCCCACCGCTTCCTTCCAAGATGTCCACAAAATTATATTTTCCCCCGCCACAAATGCCAACATTTGAGGGCAAAAGAAAAACTCCTTCCTCTCTACCTTTACAACCAATCACTATTGAAGCTCCTTTTCAATGCTGGGGTCTAGACTTCATAAAAGGGAAATCCATCCCGCTTCATCCGCCCAACATAGATGGATACTCATGTACCACCGACTATTTCACTAAATGGATAGAGGCCATCCCTTCTAGGAATGCCACATACTCGCTTATCATAAAATTCTTGAAGACCATATCTTATCTAGATTTGGCTGCCCTAGGAAAATTATCACCGACAATGCCGTCGCATTTGGTTCCAAAAAGATGATTGATTTTTGCCACAGTATCAAATTGCACTTGGTCATTATATCATGTATTACCTCAAGGTAATGGGCTAGCGTAATCATCAAATAAGAGCTATGACCATCATCAAGAAGTTTCTTGAAGATAATAAGAAGTCATGGCATAATAAGCTAGTGCATGCTTTATGGGCGTACGTATTTACAACAAAGAAATCCATTGGAATGTCTCCTATCAGCCTTGTTTATGGAGAAGATGTAGTATTCCCTACCGCCTTGGGGTGTCAAAGGATAAAATTTGTCCAAGAAAATAACGCAGGAAGATATAGATGAGGAGAATGAATCAGACCATACATCTCCAAGCAGACAAGGAATAAGTCGACAACAGAGTCTTTCGTAAAGGCAAGAGAACATCAAAGAAGTTGTTTGATAAGAGGACAAAGGCCTCGTGATTTCGAAATTGGGGATAAGGTACTCAAATGGGACCTAGAGAGAAGATAAGGGTAAGAATGGCAAGTTTGACAATTCTATGGCAAGGTCCTTACATTATTCAACTTAAATTGGCCCCAATGCATTTTTTTTGCAAGAATTGGATGGTACAGACCGTTTGGCTGGCCCCGTCAATGGTGGCAGGATGCTCAAGCATTATTACCGCTAAATTTCAGCTTGAAGTTTTCACTTCCATTGTAAGTACTATTGTTTTGTTTTGTTTGGAAAAAAATAAAAATAAAAATGAGAAGAAAGAGTTAAGATAAGCTCAAATCTTGAACCTATGAAGTTCCAAAAGAATGGCTCAAATGGGATCAAAACCTCGAGCTAGAGAAAGTGAAAGACTAGTTCTAACATGCTCAAAAAATTGAACCAAAGAAGAAAGAAGAAGAAATGTACCTAACAAGATCAAAAATCCGAGCCGAAATGAAGAAAGGAAGGTGACTCTAAAAAGTCTCAAAAATCCGAGTCACTTAAAAAAGAAAGAAGGATGATTTTAATTTTCTAATTTCAAGCCTTCACTATTTTGTTACAATTTTTCTGCGAAGTTTCAACATGCATATTGTCTTTATGCCATGGACCCAGCAACAAATCAAACAAGCCTAATCCCGGTTCGTCGTGTTTCAATTCTCTGCTTTAGAATGAGAAAGAATTCTATTGCATAATTTAATCCCCGATAGATAGTAGATTAGGTAGATAAGCGTGAGTCCAACTCTGCTTAATCCGGTCTCATGGAGGAATAAGGGTAGAATTACATTAGTGTTTTATTTCATGGTGACAATGATGTGAAAGGTCTGCAAGCCTAAATGCACTGAAGAAACTTTTTTAGGATAGTAGGATGGGTAGGTAGTTGTTTGGGGAAGTATTGCCGCCGATATAATGCTTTTTCACTCATGTGGCAAATTCTCGATCGAAGAAGATAAGATGGTCAAGTACTAGGCATCCGGGCTCTTACTTCCAAAGATTATATTCGGGATTCTTGACACCTTCAAGATGCCATCCCCATGTGGAGCCACCGTTAGCCACCTAGTAACAATTTGTCAAACAAAAACAGTGGTTAAATATGTTCCCTAGCCTTCAAGAGAACATTTCCTTTGTAACTATCATTCCTTTAAGCCTCCATGTGTCTTCTATCCTTTAAAGAATCTTCACTGCTATTTCCATTGTAATGAACTCGTTGTTTGTGAAAAACACCGTTCTCAAAAAGGTCTCCATTTTCCCGTTTCACTCCCACAAAATTCCCCATTTCCTCATCCTTACTCCCTTAAAAAATCCCTCAAACAACACCCTCATTTAACCTTCTAAATCTTCCTAAATCCCATTTTAAACCGCGCATTTCCCTTTATTTGGTTTAAAAATCCCTTTCTTGCCCATAGTCAGAACCCTGCGCCTAAGCCTTAAAATCACTCGTTTTTTGGCCTAAAAACCCATTTTTACACTAAGGTCTTAAGCCCCTTTCGCCTAGCCTCTAGCCCCTTTTCCGCATCAGGACTCAAAGCCATAACCAAAGCAACCCTTATCACTCATCGCAATCGAGCTCTTTCCCCAAATTTTCCTTTATTCTTCCAATCTTCCGATGCGATGAGCCTCTTTCCCCTTCGACCTCTAATTTAATCTCTCGCCGTCGACTGCTAGATCTCGATGGTCCGCGCTCAATTGCACGCTCCACCCGTTCTTTGATTCTCTCATCACTCGCGCCCTCGTCGATTTTATCTGACCGTTGAATCCATAAGAACCAATAGCCGTGATCTCATCGCGCTCCTCGCCCATAACCCTCCGTCATCACCCCGCAAACTTAATCATGACCGTTGATCTCTTCTCGATCGCATGTACCCAACGCTTAATCGCATATTGCAAACACAAACTTTCTCCCCTTTTTTTCTTTTCCACTATTATCTCGATTCCCCGATTTCTGGATCCTAAACTCATCGAATACACAAGAAACGACGGCAAAGATTTCATCGAACCTCGCATTTTCTTCTCTCCTTTCACTTTTCCGCCGATCGCCACCAGATCTCCACCGTCCATTCCGCTGCATCGACGCTCCCATCTTTTTTGCCCATTCACTTACCCCGTTTCCCTCTTGTTCAAAACTCGCTTTCTCTTTTAATCTCAACCGTTTGATCCGAGATCTTAATGTCATCTCTAACTCAACCCCACAATATGTTCGCCCACACATCTTTGAACTCATCACGCATCACCCGCATCGTCGATCTTCCACCATCATCCAACGACCGAAAACTTTTTCGTAATTCTTTGCCTCCTTCCCGTTGCGCAACTTTTACGTGATAAGGGTGGTTTTGAGATCCATGTGACGATCGCCGAGTGGAATCGCGTTGGGCATTTTCTCCTTCCCTTTAGCGACGCGAAAATCATTCCCCGCTTTCCGGCTTACCACCTCCGCAATGCAACTTTGGCTTTAAACTTCCACTCGTCAATCTCTCGAGATCGAATCTGGATCCTATTATATTGCAAACCTCCGTTCACTTGCTTTCATCTATTCTCCCAAATGATTCCATCGAGGCAATCTCCCCGCCACTCGATTGTTCTAATATAACGTCCACATTTAATCTCGCCCCATTCATCCACCATCCATATAACCTCCCTAAAAAACCTTCGACTCGGGATCTCAACCGTAGATCCGACTTCGCCCACATTCATCCTCACACCCAAACTCCTACCGTACCTATTTTCGCCTTCCGCCACCAAGCCATCACATTTTCTGCTGCATCCACCGTTTTCCATCGTTGCTCCTCCATCCTCACGAGCCTCGGCGCTCACCCCACTCCCCCGGTTTTTATAACATGTTTCTTCGTTGCGGTGTTTACAGTGATGAACTTGCCACTTTCACAATCACAAACAGTGACTCATAACGTAGAAGGACCACTGCTGCAGCCAAAATAGCGTAAAAGAGGTCTCCGAGAAGGTTTAAAGGCATGTCATTAAATATCAAGGCTCTTAACCCGACGTAAACCCTCCAATGCCTCCATAACCCGTATATTCACACAAACAAAGCGTAGAAAGTTTAAAGTGTATCGTAAGAAGATTAAAGGGATCAGCGTATCGTATTTGAAGCCTAATACACAAGCATGCATAAAGGGGACGCGTATGAAGACCCGAAGATGATCAAGGAGGCTTAATGAAGCCTAAAACACACATCAAGCCATGTCAATGGTTTAATATCAAGATAATTTTATTTTCCTAAGAAGGACAAGTTCCCCACAGCATTCTCATTCCAATATCGAGCCCATAATGTATTATTATTCTGACAAAAGCTCCTATGGAACTTCGTCAATGCATTGGTTGTGAAGTATGGAAGACCTAAAAGAAAAATCTTCACATTTATTATCTTAGAGTACAAACAGAGTACTACCGGCCAAATGAAATTACATCCAAGAACATACCCTCGGAGTTATTATCAATCCGACGAAGACCCCTAATTCATCCAAAGAGTACTAAAAGTTAATGTAAAATATTAAAACAGAATGGGCTTCAAAACACTTCTCCCTCTCGTTTTAATGAATCATTTAAGTTCTATCTACCACTACTACTCTTTCAACGATAAGAACTCATGAGAAATACATAGTAAATGTTGGTTGGTTATGGAAAACATTGATTGTACGTTGTTTTACCGAGTTAGAGTTCGTGAGTAGTAGTTCTAAATAAGCTAGGAGATGATTTCGGATGATATCAAGCTATTGTACAAGAATGTATGTGACCGGTTTTGATCTAATAATATGACAAGCATGTTCATCGTATTCGATCTAAAATCGTTGATGATGTGTCCCTTCTTCGTTATTGTTTCTTTCTCTCGTTTACGTCATATTTCATTTTCTCTCGATAAGAAACAGTAATTTTAGCTTAGGATATACCGCAAGTACCCCAATGCTTCCCGCAATTTATTATCTTTATTTTTTCTACTATTTAGGTATATAAGAACAAATTCAACATAATTTAACCGTATAGAAGTTGGTTTGTCCGTGCTTACTCTAGTAGTAACTTAGAGTTTGTTTGGATGTTCTTGTTTGGTTTCAGCTAAAAGAATTAGGAAACAAAGGAGATATAAAGTTAAATCATTCCCCAGGTTCCTTTTCCAATAGTTAGTCTTTCTAAGATCCGTTTGAGTTGAGTGCCAAAAGTAGAGAAGGTTAAAAGTCTTTCTCTCGATCTTAGTTTCACTCTGTTTAACTTAAATGTTTTCTAGCTCGTTTGAAAGTAGTCGGGAGGAATGCTAGATTGTTGTTTTTAGAGTTAGCCTCATTAAAAGTTTAGATCATAGAGGTTAAGGCATGCCCCGTCCCTAGATTTAATTCGAAGTGGTCACCTTGGAGGGTTTTCCTCGTCATTCCCATTCATTTCCTTATTTTTTCATCTTGTACTATCCGTTGTCATTCCTAGAGACAACTTTGAGTTGTAGTGATCAAAGGTTTCAGGACATCTTATATAGCAAGGAGCAATATGATATGACAGGGATAATTAGCAAGAACAAAGCTCTCATGCTATCTCTTGTAAACAGGAAAATTAATTTTAATTGGACCAAAACTCTTTTAAGCTTGATACAAAGAGGAAGCAATACCGCAAAGGCAAGATGTGAAACTCTAACACGAATGTATCGTACAATTCAAAGGCAGCTTACCGCAAAGAGGGTTGGATTCTAAATACTAAAGCAGAGATGAATAATCGAAATTATCTACCGCATACGTAGAATAAAGAGAATACTAACTATTATCGAGACAATATCCAGAACATATGTCAATATGCGGTGGGTTTACGAAATTAAAAATCCACACATATTACAACATTTGTAAATAACATCTCATAGAAGCTAATATAGCAAGCATGGGTGAAGTGAAAATGGAACAACATATCACGCCCCGAGCCATATTTAAAGTGCTAGACAGGTGTTATGGCATAAGTATCAACTAGGATAAATTCATACCGAAACAAGTGGGCTACTCGCACCTGCAGAACATGATACAAGATGAATGGATGTAAACGAAATGAACCACTATTAAGCTACAACACATAGGAAAGAATTACTCACCGTAAAGCACCAAGACCAATCACTGAAGATAGAACTCCCTTTTCATTGAGACCCAATGGGATCTTCACATTTCTATCGAGATTTCAACAAAAGCATGCAAAAATTCTTACACAACAAAATTCTTCGTAAAACTGAACCCCGTATTTCTTCTGGAGTCTTGTTATACATATGCCTCCGAACATGAGCGAGAAGATATTTTTGGGAAAAATATCTTCCTCGTGTTAGTCATCGCATTTTCTACTTGGTTAGTGATGACTAGTTCTCACAGCCAAGTTTTCTAGCAGTTGATCCAAAAAAATTTGTCATATTTGCCAGCTGGGAAAACACCCATAAAACTTTTTTCGCCCTCCTACTTTTTAGTCCGCCCATGACGAGATGAAACCTCATTATCAAATCCTACCTTGCCTCAGCCATACTAGTCTACCCATCAGCTCTAAAAGGACAAGCCACATCTATTCAAACAACCTCCCCTAAGTTAGGAAGTGGCGCTTTAAGAAATTTCAACCTTGGAAAACTATCCAAGAGCCAAAAACCTCCATCTGCTATAGACCAGTCATAACAGACCTCCCACTCTGCTAATAAAGTTGGTCACAGCCCTAAGTCACACCACTTATACACCCTTAAGTCTCAACAATACATAGACCATAATCTCAAGCTGATTTTAGGTGTTTCACAGTGTTTGATGAATATTTCAAGGATAAAAACATATCAGCATCTCAGAAGAAAATTTTTGGCACCACATGAGAAGACAGCTGCTTCTCAATATAATCCTGAGCCTGAGATGCATCTATAGGGCAAAGAGTTTCTCATCAAGCTCTTGCAACCTCATTCCAGGCCTGAAAATATAGTGGAAGAAAAACAACACAGTTAAGGGTTGTTAACATCACATGGCTAAGAACCTCCTTCATCTATAAGCAGAGGGTTAAATCGCCTCCTTCATCTATAAGCAGAGGGCGATGGCCAAAGGTTGATTTTAAGATTTGCAACTAACTGTAAGACAGATTTGTTTTTGAACAATGAGACAATGACTAGGGTCTTTTCTAAAGGAAAAGTAATGATTGATAACAGAGGTAAGAGCAGTAGTGTTCTTCACAGTTTGTTTGCCTGCAATCATGTGTGAAAGAAACCCTTGTCATTATGTTCATCAGGCAGCCTTCATATGGCTAAGACAGAAGGTTGACAAAACATCAGATATTTTTCCCAGTGAAGGGCCTCCTTCATTCATTAGCAGTGGGCCAGGGTAGTGATTATTTCTAAGTTTTCTTACTGACTGACAGACAAAGTATAAACATAATAAGGGATAGTTGAAATAGAGAAGTACTGTAAGGAGACCAAAAGGAAAGCAGGGGTACCACTGCAATCCAAGGGGTCAAGCTTGTCTCCTAACAGGATTTCTTTCAAAGACAGTCTGCAGCTTAAACAAAACAAAACTGAAGAGTGGTTGATGAGGTAAGTCATTGCACAAGCGAAAAAACTAATGATGATTATGTTTTAAAGAGTACTGGTCTCTCTGCTCATAAAAGGGTGTCTTTCAAATAGGCTTATCATAGTTGACAAAGAAAATCTGAGCTCATTTCCCCCCAAAAGGCAACACAACTAGATACAGTGGTTCATAACATACAAAAGGGACTTTGGCATACCTTCAGATTCTGGAGAGGATTTGAAAACAGATATAGGCATGTTCATTATTAAAAAGCCAGAGGTACCATATCAGTGCAAGTTGAGTAAAGAGAGAGGTGTTAGAAAAGGCGCCCTTTTTGAGACAGAAGATGATAAAACATAGGTGAATGCAACTGCATTTTTGCACCTATAAATCAAGTTAGTTTACAGTGGGCACCATTAGCTCCAAAGCATTAAGAGCAAAGTATGCATACTACTGTCACAAAGGTAGAAAATTTCCCTGTGAAAACAAGTCAGGGCACTCTACTGTGTATCAGTTTGGCAATCTGGAGATAAGTTGATATTTTTGGGTTGGATAGCCCATTATAAACAGGGTTTGCACTTAAAATGCTCAACAAAGTTTATCCACAGTCAGAAGGGAGCATCAGTTGGGATCATGCGGCTACAGGCACAAGGTAACTTTGAGTCATTCTCCTTCTAAGCGAGCAGAAGAAATCACTTTTCAAACGTATAGGCACAGTGAAGAAAGTTTGACCTTTTTGAATGTTTTTTATAAAGTGAAGAGGTTATTTCCTCTTTTACATGCACATTCTTTGCCTATAGTTAAAAACATTTGGGTGGTCAAAAGCAAACAAGGTGTTATTTCAAAGAGAAAAAGGTTCAAAAAACCCTTACAAGTATAAGCCAAAGGGTTTTTTTTTTTTTTTTTCATTTAAAGATTAAAGGACCGTTGCCCCAACTTATTTAGCATTTCAAAACAAAGAGCGTTTCCTCTCTCGCTGATAGACTTAGTCAAGGAAGAAAATTTGAGAAATTTCACGAGTTTGTCAAAGTTTTCACCGCGCAGCGCGCCTGTAGGAGTGCACAACGTGCTTAGGCCCTCATTTCACATAGCAGAAAGAGGCTGCGTAGTGCGCCTGTAGGTGCGCACGGCGCGCCTGTGACTTTCGGTCACAAGGGCCCGATAAGGTGACCCGACTAGGTTTTTGCACGATGTTCTTTTCCTCCAAAGTGTCGCGCATGTGTTGAAATCTCAAACACCTCCCAAATGAGTGGAAAAACAGTCCAAAGTCCCTAAAACAACAACATCGTCGAATTTGCAAGGTATCCCTTGATCCTCCTTAAAAATTGTCAATTTTTGAAGGGTGAGAAATATTGTGTTTTCCAAGACTAAATACGGGTAAGAAGATGAAGTTTGCAGTAGTAACCATCCTACGAGCATTTTTATTTTTTCAAAAGGTTTCCTCTATGGGTTAAAGAGAAATACAATGTCCGTGACCTTGCCATCCCATAAAGCATAAATCAGTGAGTAAAACTCCCATTACATCTAGAGGTGTTTTTCTAAAAACTGGATGAAGGGACAGTAGAGTATAAAGAGGGAAAATATTTTGTTTGAAAGGAAGTTTGTTGGTGTTTGACTATTGCAAAACCTTTGCTACCACATCAAAAACATGTTAAGATCCATCACCCTATCCTATAAACAGTGATTCTTGACTGAATATACACCTTGTTTGACTGAGAATTAGTGTTGAATATATTTGTTGAAAAGTGGCCAGCAAAGGGAGGAAGAACATGAGCATGAAGAAAAAGATGAGGGACAGTAGGAAGAAAGTGATGGAGGGCAGCAGTATGATAGTGGTGATGGTGAGCAGCAACAAGAGCAAGAGGAGGATAGTGCTGGACAACAGCAACTCAGTGATGATGAACCACAGGAACAAGAGGAAGGGCAGAAGTTTGAGCAACAACTTGAACCACAAAATGAACAGGAGATTGAAGCACAGCAGCAGCATGATGTTGGTGGTCAAGGGCAGCAGGAATTTGAGATAGAGCAGCATCATGAAATTGAGGAGCAGGAGCAGCCTAAAGAATATACACAGCAGTCTCCTCATGACACACAACAGTCCCCTCATGATGCACCACAGCCTCCTCAAGATACACAGCAACCTCAAGAAGAATGGAAAATTCAAAGGGATGATAAGCAAGATGACAAAGGCAAAGGAATCATGCCTTCCTCTCCTACAAGGGCCAAGCCTAGAACATCAAGACAACAGTTTCCCAAGGTTGTCACTCCAAATGTGACAAGAACTCTCCGCAGCAAAAGAAAATTGCCAAAGAAGCCTATCACTGACTTTCCTAAGAGGAAGAGCGCAAGATTAGCCTTCAAGGGCAAAGGGAAAGGCAAGGTAGGAGAAGGACATGAGCATGGAGGTGCATTGGGTGTCATCCCAATCCAAAGTGACGACAGTGATAACGAGGCCCGGATTTTAGAAAACCTTCTAATCCATAGAGAGGGCCAAATTGATGCATTGGAGAATGATCTTCATCGGGCAAGGAATTTCAATCAATTCTTGCAGATCCAAAACAGCCAAATGAGTTCCCATATGGCTTTCTATGAGACACGAGCGATCAAGTGCAAGAAAGAGGCTGCCAAAGCCCAAGCAAGGATAGAGGAGCCCATAGGTGATTTTGATGAAAGTGAGGAAGAAGACCAGCCTAGGTGAAAAAGGCCTAGAACCATAGGGCTTAAAAGAGCCCTTGAAAAGCAAAAGGAAGAAGAGCAAGCCTTTCTTCAATCCACTCCCCTCGCTACACTACTTGAGCAAGAGATTGAAAACAATAAGGAGGCATGGCTTGAAAGAGCCAATGAACATTTGGAGAGGAAACTTGAGAAGGCAAACAGGGATTTAGAGCTGCAAAGGAGGATGACAAAGCATTATCAAAAGTTAAATCAGTTTGCCCGTCGCAAGTTAAAGGCTGCCCAAGAGAAACTAAAGGAGGCTAAAGGGAAGCGCCCGGCACGGAAAGGGAAGAAAGACACATCAGGACTTGAAATTTTGGTTTCAGTTTCGGAGCATGTTGATAGAGACCCTTGAGGGTCATACTCACCGATTTTGGGTGCATTTTGACATGTTTTGGTTTTTTGGCATTTTTGAGTTTTTGGTCAAAACTCATGAAATTCGCCATTTCATTTTGGGGATTCGTCAAAGGAGGAGAATGGTATCATTGGATGCCATAATTTCAAGAGCATACTCTCAGCGATTTTCAGGACATTTGGAGATCATTTTATCCCTCGAAATGGCGAAAAACACTCGCTTTTTCAACACTCTGCCCGGTCTATCAGCAAACTGTAATTTTTGGTTTTTTACACACAGGTTCCATTTTGGAGGACTTATAGGCATCAGATTGGGAAAATTTTAGTTATTCCAAAAAGTAGACACTCAGATCTTTCCAACGAGCTATCGTGAGCCTCATTTCGACATTAGGAAGGCTGCCAAATGTTGCCGGAAAGTCAGGGGACCTTTTGCTGATATAAATTTTGAATATTTTTGTAATTTTTGAACCTTTAAAAATGGCTTTTTCCAAATGTGCGTTTAGCTATTTTTGCACATGAAAAATGATGCAAAGTCAATTATTTTTCCTTTTTTAGCATTTTCTAGATATTTTATGAGATATTTTGTGCCTTGGGCTTTGCAAAGCCTCAAGGACAAGATTAGATATTTTGATTAGGCCAATAGGATGGCAAGTTGAACCATGAGGTTTTCCTCACTTGAGCCTATATATTCCAAAGGCTTTCATTGTAAAAAAAGGCTGAACTTGAGAAGAGAAGCAATATATGGTCATATAAGCTTTGGAATAAATACTTGTCTTATGCTTTTGGATTGCCTCTTGGATGCTCTTGGATGAATGAAGAAGGATTGTTGTTGGATTCCATGACTTGGTAGAATGGTATAGTGTCTCTTGCTTTGTTGTTGTCTTCTAGTTTTCATTCATGAATACATGTTTCTTGCTTGCTATAGATCAGTAGATAACAAATTTGAGATATGCCCATGGAGGCACCTCAAATTTCCTGAATCTTCATAGATTTCATGTTTTCTTCTTCCTTAGTTGCATTAAAGAATTCTTAACTGCTCTTTAACAACTTGAGGATATTGTTGCTTGTTTCATTCATAGTTCTATACATTCTAAGGACTTACGGTATGCCCTGCTTACCTATGGCTAGCTATAGTTCCATCCATGAAATTTCTCTTTGACTGATTAGATTATCATTTTGTTTGAACCAAGGAGGCCTAGTTTCGATCTAGCCCTTTGCCTAAAACTATGAAAATCTTGTTGTTCAAAGTGCCCAATAACTTGAAGTAATGTGTTTAGGCGTTCCGGCATAGTAAGTTAAGTTGTTTGTCTGTCTTAAGTGTTTTCCCCAAAGTCTGATAGCCATTTCCCAAAGTTAGAGGGTCATATACTTCTATGCATGGCTTGAATGTTTATTTCTATGTATTGATTAGCTTGTAGTTACATTTTGCATGATTAATGGTTTTCCCTACCATGTTTATGTTATCTATTGAACTAGTTATGCTTGAAACTCTTTGTTGTGCACAAAATTGATGTCCATTTACTCCATTTTTCCCAAAGATCCTTTCTACCTCGAATCAAATCGGCCCTTCAACAGCCTTGTATCACCGTCTGATATATTTCTTGACCTTTTTGACCCCATAGCCCAGTTGATCTGACATCTTTTTACTTATCTCGTATCTTTGATCAGTTTCATCCCTCACAACTTAAAAAATCAAAACCAAAAAAATTACTTCATAACTAGCCTAAAATCGGAACACAATAAGCAAACACACAGATATCCCTTACACACATAGAGAGAGCCCTCTCTGAGTCCAGGAAGGCTAGGTCCTTGGGCTCCAAAGCTTGGTTTGATGTTACACTGTCATTTGGCTTGCCAATCAGCCAAATCACGGGACCCTAACATAATGGCGATCACGGTGGGACTCTGAGTATTAAACAAACTTAGATTCCCTAGACCTTAAGAGACCTTTAAGAATACTATCTGACTGACTTATCCCACCGCTCACTAACATAATGGCGATCACGGTGGGACCTTCTGAGTTAGTGACAATCTAAGTACTCCTTAGTAACTCTCGAAGTCTCATTCAAACTTAGAAAACTTAAGTGTTGTCCGAAGAGTAGAAAATAGCTCCTTCACCATCTTAGCAAAATGATGAGTCAGTTATAGGAAACTCTTCCAAACCTTAGAAATACATAAAACTTAGAAAACCCCAAAAAACTCCCTTAGATTGGTTTTTGTCAGTACTGGTGGTGGACCATACACATATACCTCAAAACAACTAAAAATCCACCTGGCAACTCCACTAGCCTCCAGTAGGCCTTACTATTTTACCGAACTCTAGGTTACTATCCGATCAACCTATCCCATCGCTCACTAACATAGCGGGAGATGGTGGGACATTGAGTACATGACAGTCTAGCAAACTCTTATAAACTCTTTGGTCCTTTAGGTACTTAAACAAGCAAGCAGTCCATAAAATCATTTTGAGTAAATTCTTTTTGTTCTCGCCACCCTAGCAAAGTGCCGAAGCAAGTTTAGAATACTTTAGACAAACCATAGGCTGCACATAAACTCAGAAAAACCCCAAAATATTTCCAGATTGGCTTTACCTTAGTTATGAGTGGTGGACCATAGTTTTCATAAAATCCACCTGGCGACTCCACTAATCCATCTCTTTTGGTTTTGACCATCCTTCACTTTAATATAAACTTAGAGAGGCCATCCATCCGAAACTTTCACAAATACCACCCTCTCTAAACTCTAGACTCGAAATATGGCTTCACGAAGAATCTACACCAGATCTCACCTAGACCCAAATCCCCCTATCATTGTAGATGACCCAGAGAAGATTATGTGGCAAGTTTCCGAAACTGACAATCTAGCTACCGATAGGTCCATCCGTAAAACAAGATAAGTACCTGAACATCTTACTACCTTGCCAGATTCCTCTTTTGATTTAGAATCAGCAAGAACTCTTATTAGAAGCAAGTCACATATTAAGATAAACTTTGACGATCTTGAATCCCTAGACCCGCCACAGAGTCCTAGTAGAGAAGCCTCACCTTCCACACCCCCCGACTTTCAGCTTCTCCATCACTTTGGCTCATACCATCCCAGATCTGCTCAAAACCAGGTCATTAGTCCAAGTACATCCGCCACACCTATCCGAACCACTACTGTTCAAACCACCTCAGCCCATCCCACAAGCCCTCATCTTGTACATCATCCATTAGCTCCCGTCATGGCAGCCTGGTACACACCTTTGGTGTTGCCACTACCTTTGGCTCCTCTCCCAAATAAATATCAAGACAAAATCCCACACTTTACCGGAGAAGACACTGCCACAGCTCAAAAACATATAAGTAGGATTAGCGATGCTTTTGAATACCTGGAAGTACAAGACGAGACCGTCAGAATGAGAATATTCGCCCAAAGCCTGGGTGGGGAACCCAAAACATGGTTCAAAAGCTTGCCTCAAAACAACATCCACAACATCCCAGAACTATGTCAAGTCTTCAGAAACAGGTGGGAAGTCTAAAAGAACCCTATTCAAATCCTATCAGAATATAACAACCTAAAACAAGAAAATGGGGAAAGTGTCCAGGCATACTGCACTAGGTTCAACAGTGCGTATAATGCCCTCCCACCTCACTTCAAACCCCCACTTGGTTTAGCCTTAGCGAAATTCCCCGAGGGTTTTGATCCAGACATGACATATCATCTGAGAGACAAGGATCCCCCTACCTTAGAGGAAATGCAACAAATAGCCATAAAAGAAGAAGCCAACTTAGCAGAAAAAAGAGCTAGGACTAGATCAGAAAGAAAAGTCACATATAGAGATGAGGTCTCCACTTCATCTCCTTCCCTAGATCCTAGAATAGATGACTTAGTCAAGACCATGGCCAAAATGTGGGAAAGGATAAATGAAAAGGCCCCTGTTAGGGACAATCAGCCAAACCCTCCAAACAGAAACCGGAACCAAAATTTTAGGAGGGAGCAGCCTCAAAACAGACCAAGGGAAAATGACCAACAAATTAGGCCACCATTTAATGAAAATTATGTGGAAGAAGATGATAGGGATATAGAACCCATTGATGAAAGCCATTTGAACCTCCTAGGGTCTGATAATGAGATAATGAGAGTGAGGTGTATCTCACGGAAGAAGAACAATCATTCTTCTCTCCAAATCAGGACGAAACCAACTATGAGGATCTTGAAGATCCTGCCATAGCCTTCCAAAATTCCATTATAGAAGCTCACAGGCAGTATAACCTTAGAAGCAGAAAAAACCAAGACCATTCCAAGAAGGGTAATCCTGACATTACTAAAAACTCTGATACCATCCTTAAAAAGGCTATGGATAACAACAAAATTGTGGCCCAGAAAATTGACCAGAACAAAGATAAAGCTATTCAAACAAGCCTTGGCTCAGACACTCCTAGTACCTCTACAAAAATCCCCGAGGTGACTATGTCAAACAAAATCCTGAACCAGAGTTAGCAAATTAAGAACCTAGAAAAAGTCATGACCAAGAAAGCTGAAACAAATATGTCCAAATCACAAATTCCTTTTAGTTTCGAAGGGGAAATTTCCAAGATAAAAATTACCATACCCCTTACTGAACTAATAACTGTAGATAGGTATAGATCTCAAATCTTCAAAGTTTTTGACATAGGAAGCGAGGCGGATACTTTGAATCTAACTGACGACAAACTCGAACTCCTATTCGGCCCAAAGATAGAAGGTCAATACCAAGAGGGATCTGTTTCCCCTTTCTATGTGAGTTTGAACATACTGGACAAGATACTACATAATGCCATGTTAGATTCTGGTGCCTCCCATAACCTAATGCCTAGAGCGGTCATGGAAAACCTGGGACTAGAAGTAACTCAACCTTACAAAAACCTGTATTCCTTTGACTCAAGTCAGGTCAAATGTTTAGGTCTGATAAAGAACCTAGATTTTTCTCTAACACAGCTACCAGTGAAAAACTTGGTCATGGACGTAGTAGTAGCCGATATCCCTCCTAAGTATGGAATGCTACTATCAAGGGCATGGGCTGCCAAAATACAAGGTAATCTCCAAATGGATATGTCATTCGCTACCATCCCCATTTTCAACCAGACTAGGAGATTATACCGAGAAACTCACATGAAATACATGGTTAGTAACCGGGATAAGTCGAACAACACTCCCATTTATTCCATTCATTCCAATTTAGATTCTTTTATCTTATATAATGAAAGTGATGTGGACAAGAAGATAATAGAAAATGAAGAGGTTTTCAAACCATCAGAAACACACTTCCCATTACTGAAAATGGAAACCAATGACCAAAGCACCGAGAAACCTGAAAAATAGCTTAGTATCTTGTATGAAAAGGAAGTTCTTTGGATTATAAGCTTTAATGGTTCTTGTGGAAAAACTGGTTTAGGGGCCGGTATCTGGATACACAATACTAATGAAGGTCATTCTTTCAGATTAGAATTCCAGTGTACTAATAACATTGCGGAATATGAGGCCCTTCTCATTGGTCTTCACATACTTAAATACTTAGGCGCCAAAAAAGTATCAGCCCAGGGAGATTCAAAACTTGTAATCAGGAAAATCAAAGGTGAATATTCAACAAAAAACCCAAGACTAAGGGAATACAGGAATGCAGCTTTAGATATCCTCAAAACCTTCGAGAAGTATGAACTCACTTTTATCCCTAGGATTCAAAATAGTCTGGAAAATGAACTCGCCTTTGCTGCAAGCAATAGCCAAACACCATGTCTAAGTGAGCAATATGGCATTCAAGTTAAACATCGCCCTACTGTACCAGATAATATCGATCATTGGAAAATATTCAAAGATGACGATCAAATTGATGATTTCTTACAATCTAAGAATGAATTTGAAGAAACCAAAAAAGACTTAGAAAATGAAGAAAGGGATACAGCCACAATCAAGACCAAGAGCTAAATCTACCTTCTTGGACAGATCTAAATCTGATAGATCCTTCATCTGGAACTGAGATAGGAGAGGATGTTGACCCAAGAGAACTCGAAGTCTTACATTGTGAAAATGACACCATACCCAGAGGGCTTGCACCTTTAAAGGAATTGTTTGATTTTAACGATGTGGCCAAAAAGCCGAAAATGGAATCCACTGAGGTCGAAATAGAAGAATATAACATAGGAAGCTCGGCGGAACCTAGAAAGGTCAAACTATCCAAAACCCTTCCACCTCACATAAAACATAAATACATTGAGTTGTTTAAAGAATTTAAAGATGTGTTCGCATGGGGATATCAAGATTTGAAATCATACGACACAAACATCATTCAACATAAAATCCCCCTCAAAGAAAACCAAAAGCCTTTCAAACAGAAGTTAAGAAGGATAAACCCAGTATTACTACCGTTGGTTGAAAAGGAAATCAAAAAGATGTATGATGCTGGGATAATAGTGTCTCTCCGATACTCTGAATGGATCTCAAATTTAGTATCAGTTAGGAAAAAGACTGGAGAAATCAGACTCTGTATAGATTTCCGAAACCTAAATAGGGCCTGTCTGAAGGACAACTAGCCTCTGCCCAAAATGGACCACATACTTCAGAAGGTAGTAGGTGCTAAAAGAATCTCATTGCTTGATGGTTTTTCTGGTTATAACCAAGTGCTGGTTTACCCCACCGATCAACATAAAACAGCTTTCACCACACCTTGGGGCACTTTTATGTACGTTAAAATTCCTTTTGGATTGATGAATGTTGGCACCACATTTCAAAGAGCCATGGACATAGCCTTCTCAGAAGACATAGGTGTTTTCATAGTCATATATCTTGACGATATAACGGTATATTCTAAATCAGATGAAGAACACCTAGTACACTTAAGAAAAGTTTTCAACAAATGTAGAAAATATGGTTTATCCCTAAACCCCAAGAAAACACAAGAGATGCTCCCTTGAAATATAACATCATGGAAAAACAGGCATTCGCATTGGTGAAAGCATTCAAAGATTTCCGAGTTTACATCTTGCATTCTCATGTCATCGCTTTTGTCCCTAATACCGTCGTCAAGGACATATTAAACCAAGATCCCGATGGTAAAAGGGGAAAATGGATCGCTATCATCTTAGAATATGACTTAGAAATCCGACCTACCAAACTAGTTAAAGGACAAGGACTTGCAAGACTAATGGCTGAAACCAACCTCCAAGCTTTAGATATAAATTTTGTTGATGCCTTAGAAGAACAGGAAGAATGCACATCCCCTCATGTTGAACAAATGTTTCTAGATTCACCTTGGTATGCAGATATTCTTTATGTATTATTTTATCTAAATGCTCCTCCAACTTTATCAAAAACAAAAGCAAGATTTATTAAACAAAAGTATTTAAAGTTTTGAATTATAGATGGTCTTCTGTATTGGAAAAATCCCACTGGTATGCTACTTAAATGTTTGCTTGAGTCTGATGTAGAGAAAATTATGCACGAAATGCATGAAGGGGAATGTGGAGGCCATCTCTACTGGAAAACCACAACGAAAAAAATCCTTAGAGCCGGTTATTATTGGCCTACCTTGTTTCCTGACACTCACAAGCTAGTTATGACATGCCATAAGTGTCAAATTTTCGATGGCAAGAAAAAGCTTTTACCTTTGCCCTTGCACCCCATCATAGTCAAAGGACCCTTCTAGCAATGGGGCCTAGATTTTATTGGGGAAATTCACCCTTCTTCATCCGCTCAACATAAATGGATCCTCACAACCATTGATTACTTTACCAAATGGATAGAAGCCATACCTTCCAGGAATGCCACCGATTCAGTCATCATCAAGTTCCTAGAAACCAATATCCTATCTAGATTTGGCTGTCCTAGAAAGATCATTACAGATAACGTCGCTGCCTTCTCCTCCAAAAGAATGGTTGACTTCTGTTACAAATATCACATTTCATTAGGACATTCCACAGCTTATTACCCTCAAGGTAATGGTTTAGCCGAGTCCTCTAACAAAAGCCTAGTCAACATCATCAAAAAAATTCTTGAACAAAATAAAAAAGCATGGCATGGAAAACTAGTACACGCACTATGGGCCGATAGACTAACCACCAAAAAATCCATAGGTATGTCTCCTTACCAACTATTTTATGGCATAGATGCCATTTTCCCAACATCTCTAGGGGTTCCAGTAATGAAGCTATTGCAGGAAGTTCAAATAGAAGAAAATGACATGCAAAGAAGGGTAAATCAGACTATCCATTTACAGCAAACTAGAGAAGAAGTTTACCAAAAGGCTCAGTTAGCGCAAGACAAAATAAAACAGATTTTTGATAGAAGGACCAAGGAAAATGATTTTCAGATTGGGGACAAAGTGCTAAAATGGGATTCTAGAAGAGAAGACAAAGGTAAACATGGTAAGTTTGAAAACTTATGGAAGGGTCCTTTCATCATCAGCTCAGTTAGCGGAAAAAATGCCTTTTTCTTGCAAGAACCTGATGGGACTGAAATTTTTGGGGGTCCTATGAATGGCAGGACATTAAAGCATTATTTTTGTCAAGAGCTCCAATTTTAAGAAATTTTCAATCATTGTATATACCACTGTTTGAAAAATAGATAAAACAGTAAAGTCAAAAACAATAGAAGAATAGAAAAGAGGGTAGTTGAAAAATAGAAAAAAGCCCCATGTTCCAAAAAATAGTCATTCAGAAAGCGCGCAAGTCTAAATGCCGCTACTAGTACTCAAATGTCTTGTTCAGTTATCTAGCCTAATCATAGCTGAACATGTTTTAAATTTATTTGCTGATAAGTTAGTGAGTGGAAAAGATGGTCAACATTGTGTAAGCTTGACTTATCAAAGAGAGTAGATTAGGAAAAGATACTGGTTCCACATGCTCAAAACAGAACCAAAGAGGAAAACGGGGATGAAAAACAAATTGTGCATCCTAGCCTCATTTTTCCTAGTTTCCATTTTATGCAAAATAATATTTGTGTGCAGCTTGTCTTTCATGCCGCAAGTACATGACAAATCAGACTGTCTAACCTTGATTTGATCATTTTTCAATTTCGTGTTTTAGATTAGAGAATAAAATCCTATCAAACAGCTTAACCTTGAAAATTGATCTAGCATAGGTAGAGTAATGAAGGAGTTCATTAGTTTAATCTAAACTCCCGGCAGATATAAGTGTAGAATTAGATAGGTTCATTTTCCAAAAAGAAAAAAAATATATATTGTCAAAAGGGTTGCTAGTCCAAATGCACCCAAAGGAAGAAAAAATGTTAGGAAAGATAGTGGGGTAGGTAGAAATATCATTGATGCTAATCATGCTGTCATTTTTCAGAAGTAGCATCAAGGAAGAGTGAAATTCGCGCCAATGGGTAAGGCACTGGTCTTCATACACCAAAGATCTGAAATTCTGGAAACCTCCTGAAAAGGAGCTGCCCTCCCCAAATGGAGCCACTATTAGTCATCAGTATTTTTCACCTGTTGGTGATGACTAGTTGTAACAGCCAAGTTTTCTAGTAGCTGATCTAAAAAATTGTCAAATTTTCCAGCTGGAAAACACCCATAAACTTTTTTGCCCTCTTACCTTTCGGTCAGCCCATGACGAGATGAAACCTCATTATCAAGTCCTATCTAGCCTCAACCATACTAGTTTGCCCATCAGCTCCAAAGAAACAATCCAAATCTATCTAAAGAAGTCTCCCCTAAGTTAGGAAGTGGTGCTTCAGGAATTTCTCCCTTGGAAAACTATCCTAAAGCCAAAGAACCTCCATCTGCTACAAACAAGTCATAACAGACCTCCCATTCTGAAAATAAAGTTGGTTACAACCCTAGGTCGTGCCACTCATAAACCCTCAAGTCTCAGCAATACATATACCATAGGTCGAAATGATTTTAGGTGGTTTTATAGTGTTTTAATGGATCTTTCAAGAACAGAAGTATACCAACATTCCTAGGAGACAATATTTGGTTCCACATGAGAAGACAACTGCTTCTCAATGTGATTTTGAGCCTGGCATGCAGTTACAGAGCAGAGAATTGTTTCATTAATCTCCTGTGATCACAGTCAAAGCATGAAACGACAGTGAAAGGAAAAATAACACTATTAAAGGTTGATGATATGGCATGACTGAAAAACCTCCTTCATCTAGAAGCAGAGGGTTTGATGACTAAAAAACCTCCTTCATTTTATAAGTAGAGGGTTCAGAGTGCCTCCTTCATCTATAAGCAGAGGGCCAAGGGTAAAGTTTTGTCAAGAAGTGCAGGCGATTGTAGTAGCACCTTGAAGCATGCGGGAGACAAAGAATCGAAGGTTTTTGAAATAAAATGATGATTAAAGATAGAGGCAGAGTAATAGTGCTTTTAAAATTTTTTTACAGAGTTTTCTTCCGTTATTTAGTTACTATTTGAAGCTAGTGGGTTCATCATCAATGAAGAGATATTATTAAAGCCGATGGCCAAAGGAGTCAAAGGTCTTGGTCTCTAAGTGACCCGCCATCAAGTATAAAGGAAACCATCGCTGCCTTGCTACCAAACATTCTTCAGTTGGTTAAAGACAAGACGATGGAAAGCAATCATAGCATATGGTAAATATTCTAAAGGACTACTCTCAAAAAGGGTGAAATGAATGAAAACTCATGTTTTTAACTCCTTCACAGAAGAACAAAGGGGCAGATTTCCCTTGTTCACTTTTCAACCCTAGTACATCATCTCCTGTTTTATTTTTACCCACAGTCAAAAAGAAACTCAAAACATCACGTGCCATCTCATTTAGTTTTCACAATAGGGCATCACTACCTCCAAAGCATCAGGATCAAACAATGTCAGTTTGGGTTTTCAAAAGGGTGAATCTACCTTCTTCAAGGTGTCAAAGAAAACCTCACATAACACAAGTGACAGCAGATGAGAAAATACAAAGCCAAGAGGTGGAAAAGGGATTTTGAAATTGCAGTTAAGCTTTCTTCCACATTAAAAAGGCAGTTGCACTCAAGAGGCACATCTATAATATTTCATGTGGCTCAGAGCAGAATTATCTTCACCAGTACAGATATTAGAAAAGAAAGACAATTTTTCATTCCTAAATGAGAAGCAATGAAAGTTTTAAATTCTTGAAGAAGTTTTCTTTACTTCAAAAGGGGTCAGGCTTATAAAGGAAATGATCGTTGCCACTATGCTTTTGTTTGAACAAAAAAGAATCTTAGCTATGTTTTCAAAAAGATAGGAGCTTCATGTTTTGGTTTTAAAACAAAGGCCTTTTGAACATTTTCAAAACCATCATTAAGCACACCAAAGGGTTTTGATATTTTTCAAATACGAGGGTTAGAGACCATTGCCCATACCTATTTTGCATTTCAAAACGAAAAAAAACTCCCCTTTGCTGGTCAACTGGGTTGAGGAAAGAGTTTTTGAGCAAAATCCACAAAGCTTTTGGGCTTGAAGACTGCGCAGCGTGCCTGTAGAGTTGCGCGGCGCATTCAGGCGAGGTTTTTCCATAGGATTGCAATGCTGTGCAACGTGTCTGTAGCAGCGCGCGACGCACCTGTAGGCGCTGATCACGAATGCCCGTCGATGACTTGACAACCTTCTATTGCACGATGCTTTCCTTGTTGAACATGCCGCGCACGTTTGAAACACTCAAGGCACCTCCAACAAGTCTCGAAGTTGCTCAAACCCCTCAAGCAAATCCTGCCATCGATGTTTTAAAGGTATTTTATGTGCCTCCTTTCTCTTTTCAAGACTGTTAAGTGATGGAAAAAAGATGAAAATCATGGTGTGAATCACAGTGTTGAGTATTTTAAGGAGAGTTGTGTTTTCTGTTTGAAGCTTGAAATTACTGTGGTTTGTTTGCCCAACACTGTCATAGTAAAAGTAGTGGATTTTGATTGATGACAGAGGACCCAATAAACTGCCCTCAAAGCAATCTTTAAAGGTGGAGGTACTGTTTAAAGGGAGGAAAGACGGGGTTTGAAAAGTGAAACAGTGGGCCTATTTTCAAACAACAGTGATCATGGTATAAGTGTTTTTGTCATTTAAAAGGTCTCCTCTGTGTGATAAAAAAAAAGGAAAAAAACCAGTGTTTTCTCCTTTGTTCTATAAAGCAGACTTTAAATGAGTAAAGCAGTTAAATCAATTTGAAGGTGTTTTTATCTAACTGTGGGTGAGGAATAGTGAATACAAGAGTAGTATTTTGATTAGGAGCGGTGTTTTCCTGCTACAGGGCTGTTTGTGCTCACACCAAAACACAAAGAGCTTGGTAACCTTACCCAAACACAGTGTCCCTTTGACTGTGTGTATCTTTTGTTGACTGTGTACTTGTTTTTTAAATTTACTTGTTGATTGGCATACAAAGGGGAAAGAGCAGTGTTCTGAGAGGAGCAGAGACCTATATCAAAGAAAACATTTCACACAGCATTTGAGGAAAATTTACCTTGTTCATACAGTGATTGACAAAGAAGACAGATTTTGTTTGAGAAAACATTATTGAAAACCTTTTTGAGGCAGTTTGGTTTTGCAGAGAGCATCCAGAACAAGATGCCTCCCAGGCAGGATAGTAGGAGTGGATTGCATAAGAGATATGAACCTATTTCCACTAAAGAAGTGAATGCACACCCATCAGTCTTGTTCAATTTCCATGAGGTCGGGTGTTTAGATTTTTGTCAAAGAGTGCAAGAGGTGAAGAGTTTCTCTCCTTTGACACATCTTTGCACTTTGAGGTTTCAAGACAAGCATTTCCAGTTGGCAGGCCTCAAATTCAAACAAGGTTATCATGTTGTCCTCAAAACACCAAAAGCTGGGTGACCTTACCACAAACATAGAAAAATCACTTTGACTATGTGTATCTTTTATTGACTGTGTTTTTGTTCTTGAGTTTTCTTATTGAGTGGCATACAAAGGGAAAACAATGCTTTGGAAGGAGCAAAGACCTGATATCATAGAAGCATCTCACACAGCATTTGAATCAGTTTTCCTTGGTAAGCAAGTAAAGAGTATCAAAAGCACAATTCCTCCATCGAAGAGCAAAGTAATGGGTAGTGAGGCAGTGATGAAAAGGAACATTTTGGCAGCCAACACAGGGAAAGAGCATGACAGTCATGAAGAAGGCAGTGATAGAAACAAACAAGGCAGCCCTCAAGCAAGCAATGATGAGGGAAAGAAAATAAAAAACATGGATCATGAAGGGCACTCTCCAAAGCATGTGCTAGCTGCCTCTCATAGGCAAGGGGCCATGACTTCTTCACCAAAGCTAGAAGGCAAAATAACAAAGAAGAAAACCAAGAAAAGCTCAAAACTGCCCAAAGAGGGCGCCCGGTGAGAAAAAAAAGGAGAAAGACACCTCTAGGCTTGGAATTTTTTCCCGAGTTTCTAGACATGTTTCTAAAAAGCCTTGAGGGACTTGCCCACCAAAATTGAGCGAATTTTGACACGATCTTGTTTTTCGACATTTTTGGGCCTAATTGCATAAAATCATGGGCACCACCATTTTGTTTTGGAGCATCCTAAACTCTTGAGAGTTGCTAGTATGAATCTTTTGTCGAAGTGTACGAAAAAATACCACTTTAGCTACGCATAACTTATAGCCCTAACATCAAATATGACTGCCAATATCTTCAGATCTGCAGTTAGTTGATCAAGACAAGTGCTGCAAAAAACCAGATCTATGCATAAAGAGACATTAAGCAGTAAAAATAAGGTTTTGCTCCATACATTCAATAGATAAGACAAGAACAATAATTTTTTTTTTTGAAAGAATTTTTTGTATTAAGGGCACCTGGGAGGAAAACAAGAAGGTGTTTCCAATTCTCCTCAATGGGATGGGTTCTTGGAAGTCCTCAGCACTTCAAATCTAGCATTTCTCTCTCCTGTTGGTGTAGAAAACCCAGACAAAGATAGAACTCAAAGGGAGCTTACACAGCAAATAATGGAAAATATGACAATGATAATGGCTCAAAGTCAGACCAAGAGTATAGATCCAGAGTGATCTAATAGGCAACAAAAGGTGAAGAATGGTAGGAGAAACCCACCTATTTATAACAAAATATTGGGTCATTCTAGATCTTGGTGCATGATTAAAATAACATTAACCAAATCTAGATCCACCTTTTATGGAATATTTTATTATATTTGTTGGAGGGAAAACGTATTTGACTTGGGTCAAATCCCTTTATTTGTGAATAATAAATAAATAAATGATTTATTTATCATTTTAAGGAAGTGGTTGAAAGATAATCAAATAAATAATGATTTATTTAATTATTTATAGGTGATTTAGTCATATTTAACAAGGAATATTATTTAAATAAGATTTAAATAATTATTCCTAGAAAATAATAAGATAAATAAAGATTTATCTAATTAATTTCTTTGTTTTGAGTTAAACATGACCAGGAATAATAATTAAATTATTGTTTAATTAATTATTCCTTGAGGAAAATCAAACAAATATAGGTTTGTTTAATATTTCCTTTTGGGTTTTCCTGTTTAGACCATAAACAACCTAATAAATGTGTTTTATTAAGTTATTTTACATAGTGAAAGCAATTTTACTTAAGGTAAAATTGGTCTTACATGGTGTACTTGGGTCCATCTAATGGTAGTAGGTTAGATGACCAAAAAATGGTGTAACAAGAGTGGTACCATTGGATGCATTAAATTCAAGAGCATCTACTCAGAATTTTTCAGAGCATTTGAAGTTGTTTTGGTCCCCCAAAGATACAAAAAACACTCACTTTTTCAACATTCTGCCCCGTTTATCAGCAAGGTTTATTTTCGAGGTTTTTACACATAGGCCCATTTTTGGAGGACTTCCAGGAATTGGATTGGGAAAATTCAAGTCGTTCCAAAAATTAGACACTCAGAGCTTTCTAACGAGCTATCATGAGCCTCATTTCGACATCGGGAAGGCTGCCAAAAGTTTTCGGCAATTCCGGGGACCTTTTGCTGATGTAAATTTTGAGTATTTTTGTAAAATTTGAACCTTTAAAAACTGCTTTTTCCTCATGTGCGTTTAGCTATTTTTGCACATGAGAAGTTATGAAAAGTCAATTTAATTCCCTTTTTAGCATTTTTTAGATATTTTATGAGATATTTTGTGCCTTGGGCTTTGCAAAGCCTCAAGGACAAGTTTAGATATTTTGAATAGGCCAATGAGAGTGCAAATTGAACTAAGAGGTTTTCCTCACTTGAGCCTATATATTCCAAAGGCTTTCAATGTAAACAAGGCTGAACTTTATGATAGAAGCAATATATGGTCATATAAGCTTTGGAAGAAATACTTGTCTCATGCTCTTGGATAGTCTCTTGGATGTTCTTGGATGATGAAAGAGGATTGTTGTTGGATTCCATGACTTGGTAGGATGGTATAGTGTCTCTTTCTTTGTTTTGTTTTCTAGTTTTCATTCATGAATCCATGTTTCTTGCTTGCTATAGATCAGTAGAGCACAAATTTGAGACATGCCCTTGGAGGCACCTCAAATTTCCTGTTTCTTCATAGCTTCCATGTTTTCTTCTTCCTTAGTCACATTAAAGAATTCTTGATTTCTCTTTAATAACTTAAGGATATTGTTGCTTATTTCATTCATGGTTCTATGCATGTTAATTATTATTTACGGTACGCCCTGCTTACCAATGGCTAGCCATAGCTCCATCCATGAAATTTCTCTTTGACTGATTAGATTGTCATTTGTTGAACCAAGGAGGTCTTGTTTCGATCTTTCCCTTTGCCTAAGACTATTGAATCTTGTTTTCAAAGTTCCCAATAACTTGAAGTACTGTGTTTAGGCATTCTGGCATAGTGTTTTGAGTTGTTTTTCTCTCTTAAGTGTATTTCCCTAAAGTATTATAGTCATTTATCAAAGTTAGAGAGTTATATACCTCTTTGCATGGCTTGAATGTTTATTTCTATGTATTGATTAGCTTATAGTTACATTTCTCATGATTAATGGTTTTCCCTACCATGTTTATGTCAGCTATTAAACTAGTTATGCTTGAAATCATTTGTTGTTCCCAAACTTGAGGTCCATTTTGTTCCATTTTTCCCAAAGATCCTTTTTACCTCGAATCAAATCGGCCCTTTAACAGCCTTGTATCACCGTCTGATAGCTTTCTAGACCTTTTCGACCCCATAGCCCAGTTGATCTGACATCTTTTTACCTATCTTATATCTTTGATCAGTTTCATCTCTCACAACCTAAAAACCGAAACCAAAAAACCTACTTCATAACTAGCCTGAAATCATAACACAATAAGAAGAACACACAGATATCCCTTACACATATAGAGAGATCCCTCTCTGAGTCCAAGAAGGCTAGGTCCTTGTGCTCCAAAGATTGGTTAGATGTTACACTGTCATTTGGGTTGCCAATCAGCCAAATCACGGGACCCTAATAGGGCCATCCAAGCCAAAGGTTGTACATGTCTGGCCCATTGGTGGCATGGAATGTATACATGTCCCCTTTCACTTTCAGATTTTCTACCCATGCCAGACTCGGAGGCTTCGCCCTCATGGTGGGACTACATGTCTTGGTTTTCTCCATGGTTCGCTACATTTCTGATGTTTCTCTAGTTGCAAAGGAAAGGGAATTTGTTCTGGTTTTGGTGTACTAGTGGTGGTCAACATTTCGGCCTTGTCCACGGCCTCTGTTCCCCTTGCCTCTATTACCCCGACCCCTACCCCCCCCACCCCCCAGGTGGGTTGTTGGCTTGGGTGTTATTATTCAAAGTCTGGTCTGGCTGAGGACCAGTGTTTGGTTAAGGTTCAGTAATCTTGGGGCCTCCTTCTTTAGCCCCTCAGGGGCTATATGGGGGCTCTTCAGAGTTATGCTCAATTGTGTCTACATTTTATTCAATCATAATACAAACCAGTTGAGGTAGGGAATTGAGAAGGGCTCCCTGGCGAGTGTGGTTAGCTACGGGAGTTCTGGGATTAGCCAAGGAACTAGTGACCAAGGCATTTTTCAAGCCTCTGACGAGGTTTCGAGTGATGGGACATAGGGCCCTTAGCTGTTCTAGGGTGACCTCATAGTAAGGGGCTTCCTCCTCTTGGGAATTTTCCAAAGGGGGAGGACTGATATTTTCATGCATGATCTCCCCTTGGGGAGTTTGTAATGGGATGTTACTTGTGTGCTGGGAGCCTGCCATTCAGGCCCTCCTTCTAGCGCCAAATCTATTGACGCGAAAATATGTCCGGCCAACAGTAGGGGATCTCCCCGGTATAAAGTCCCAATTAGACTCTAAAATGTTTGTGATAGGGAACCCGTCCGGGGTGTGGGTCCGGCTACTGCTGAATACTCCTTTTCTCAAACACGAACGAGCTTTGTATACCTATGAACACACGTCTATCTGGATGATACAATGTAAATGGTTGACGAGTTTCAATGAACATAAAACACTATGAATAGAAAGATGAGTTTGAAAGCATGAAACCAAGGAAGTGTTGTTACCATCACATCATCAGGGACATACTTGTAAAAATCTGTTCGAACCACAGAAGAAACAGTTCTTTATGGTTAGAGCACCCTTCACTTCCTTAAGTAGTTTTCCAAAGAAAAGATAAATGTTTTTTTTCTTCTGAATTGGACTAATTCTATTAATCAAAAATATGGTACAAGATGATACATTCAAGAGAGACAGAAAACCGGCAATTGGAAATGATAGGACTATCAACCTCGGTTCCAGAGAAGGAGTGAAACAAGCAAGAAGCTACAACATATGGATGGAAGCAAAAAGACTGACTTCTACCCAGAATGGGCAGAAGCCTCAACACAAAGCTTTTTCCCTTTCATTTTTTTGACTTCGACCCAACCATCCTGGGGTGAATGAGAAATAAAAACTTGAAGATTGGGGTTCTCCACAGGGGGGGACGTCCTTTTCTGAATCAGAGGAGGAGGTCATATGGACGCGTTTCTTGGCGATGGCTGTATCGGAGGAATGCGCTGGACCATCGGTGGAAGGGACCACGGAATGAGGGGCTTGATCCAATTCTGCATTTCTACCTTCATCTTCAGAGCTAGAGGATTCAGAATCCATGATTGGAGGTGGAGAGCATGGAGCCCATCGTTTGGACTTGGGCTTGGAGAGGTTAGCCTTATTCTTTTTTTCTGGGAGAGATGGGTAGGTGTTCTGCAGATGCCCTGATTGGTGGAAATGGCGGCAACGGAATGCAGTATTTTTGTAATCCAGTGTCTGGGTCCAGAAAAAGTTGTTTATCTTGAGATTTATTTGGTCTGGAAGTCCTATGCTCAAATCTAACTCCGCACATATTCTGGCATATGTGTAGAGAACTTTATTTTCCCGCCAGTAATCTCCCATGATGAAACTGCCCAAGGTGTTTCCTATAGCTTTATAGACGGAAATATGCCATAAGTGGTCAGGTAAGTTTGGAAGCCTGATCCATATAGGTGTCCTAGTAATGACTGCAGTTGCTGGATCAAAATCTGGGAACCAAGGAGTCAAGAAGAGCCCTGCAGTTCCCATGAACCAAGGGCCTTCTTCTAAAGCCTTTTCATAATGCTTAATGTCATCACATAGAACAATGAAGTATCATTTTGAACAGAAACTGATCTTACAATGATGAGTCCAGTCTGCATGGATCCATGCATAGAGATCCTTAGATCGTGGCCACAGTCCGTTAAATCTGCAAATGATGGCTCTTTTTGCAAATTCTTGAAGTTGGTTTGCAAGACCTTCATGGGTGATTTCAACAGAGGGAAATTCCTCTATATTTTCAACCAAAAAAGGCTTAGGTTTAAGGGCTTCCAGGGGTTTGGGGTTCTCAGAGTGTACTGCATCTTTGTAAGAGAAAGGAGGAGCAGAGGATGACTGTCCCGCTGCACCTCCTCTCAAATGAAAGGTTAACACCAAAGAGCTGTTTCTAGTAATGCTGTAAGAAGAGAGGGGAAGAAGGTTTTCAAGTTGTTTACCTTGAAAGAGAATTCTATGAAGGCCTGAAGGGATCCCAATTCGCCGTTCTAGATTTAGTTTGAGATCCAGCACCAAATCTGATGAACTTACCCATTGCAAGATGGTTCTGCCTATAGGTTGAGAAATTTGGATTTGAAAGGAGTCGAAGAGGTGCCTAGACCCAGTGCCAGGGCCTCTTGTGCGTCCAAGAGAAAGTCTGCCATGGCGATGATAGGGAGGGGATTTCTCCTGCGAAAATAGCCGGTCACTTAAAAACAGAGACAGATCCATGTCCAGATTCTCCAGTCTTTGAGCATTGACCAAATCTAGACAAGGAGCACATTTGTTGTGTACTGCTAACCTTAATACTTCTGTAAGCATATCTGGCGAGTTCGAGAAGTAGATCCACTGCTTGCTTATGGAAGAGATGAAATCTGAGTGATCTTCAGGGTAGATATTGTTTGCGTTGTGAGCTACTATAAAGACGACAACTTTAAAGTTGTCTGGAACATTTTCAAGGAATGTAGCCACCCAGACGACGGCACCATCTATGCCAAAGAAAGCCCTGTGCAGAGGCTTGCTAACCTGTCGTTTCAGCTTTGCAACCCAGTCGATGTGTATTGCCAGAATTGGTACCTCTGCAAGCAGATCTGGCAGGTTCGAGAGGCAGAACCGCAGCTGGCTTGCTGCTGAGGTGAAATCTGTGGGATTTCCAGCATGGGTCTTAGTTGCATTGTGAACAATTGTGAAAGCGACGTTGTCAAAGTAGTCTGGATCAAATGTAGGGAATGCAGTTGCCCAGACGGTGGCATCATCTATTCCGTGGAAAGCCCTGTGCAAAAGCTTGCAATCCTGTGGATTCAAGTCTGCAGTCTGGCTCTTGAACGAAAGGCGGCCAGCTCTTGGAGAGGCTGAGCCGGTGCAAACCAGAAAATCCAAGCTACAAACCCTAGACACTCCTTTCGCCATCGCTCTCCGAGAATTGGTTGTACACCAAAGAAAAGATAAATGTTAATAATAGAGTTGCTTAACATTTTTTGTATGAATGACTGAACATCATTAATAATATTTGATGAGCTGAATGCACAAATAATATAAGCGAAAATGTAGATGATTGAGTCAGGAAGATATCAGATAAATACGACAAAATATTCACAATGTTGACACATTAACTCCCATCAGATCCAAGGGTGGAATAAAAAAAGTGCTTGTATTCATTCATAAAGAGTGTATTAAATGCTATACAATTCTCTGCTCCTTTGAAGTCTTCGAAAAAAGCCCTTTACAATTCCCGGAAGGAAGTATTTATACAAAAAAATTGACCCTTGGGTATCCCTGACTTTTCGCCTTCCTGACCGTTGGTTTAGTTTGCGACTTGAGGGAAATTGCGACCTGCCACCTTAGCTTTGGCAGTGACTTGCAACCTGTGACCTGCTCTACTGGCTGCTATCTGTGACTTGATCATGGAAGTAGTTGGGTGATTGCGAGGTTCAGGACATCTATCTATTGCTGCTCTTTGAGGTAGGTCTACCAAGCTCAATAATCCACAGCTACTGGGGAGATCTGAGGCGTATCTTCTCTTAGCCTATGAAGACATTCGAGGGCATTTGGAATTAGAGTTTTTCTCTTGACTATGATTTGATTTGACAAGGAGGCTAGTTTAGTGTATATCCGGACCGGTGTCACAATGAACTGAGCCATGTTTTCTCTCGACGCCGGTAGGTCTTGTGAGGTGGTTGCTTCCCTTATGGGCTATAAAAATGTTTGAATATCATTGGAGACTTCTTCCCATGTTTTCTCTTCTCCAAGTGCACTCAGAGAAGGGATGTGGTGTACCTCAGCCATTGAGTCAATGCCATTAATCAAATGTTCATTTGCAGACATTACCTTCTCTAGATGCTTGATGAGCTTTTCCTTTGATTGTATCTTCATCCAAAACTGAACTTTGTCATTCTGGATAGAAATCCAGTATCTTCTAGGAAATGTGGCCAGGGCTTCTGGATACCTATTAGACCAATCCAGTATCGTGTCCAATGCAGTAGAGGCTTCTTTCAGTTGTGTGGTCCTCCTTTTAGTTTCGGTCCGTGCCTTTAGTAGAGGTGTTATGGTTTGTTTTATGGTAAACATTTGTTCATAGAACCGTTTCATGGAGACCTCCAAAGTGGCTAGCTCTCCCTGTATAGTGATCTATATTTCATTGGCTAGCGTTTCCTTGGCTTGAAGTTGTATGACCTCCTCTTGCAGTGCCTTCTTTTCTTGTTCTGCTTGGGCCGTCTTGAGTTCAAATGCTTGTAGCATGTTCTGTAAGGACATGATCTCTCTTCTCATCCTACTAACGTTCTCTTCAGTAGCTGCTGCAAAGGTGGTATTGGCTGAGGAAATCATGATCAAGTTAGTCCTAGTGTCCAAGACTATGTCCTTTCCTTGAGTGACTGCGAGAGGTGCCGTAAGGTCTCGTGCCAAACATCTTCTTTTCTCCTGCCTGATCCTATGCATGAATTGATCATAGGTGAGTCTGGTGAGATCAAGTACTCCCTCATCTAGATCCTCAGAAGTCCCTAGTTCTGAGAGGGTGAAATAAGCAGGAGTTGTCTATAGTACCTCAATGGGTGGCAACTCTATTTTCCCTTCTGATTCTGAGCGTGGTGTCTTACTCCCTCCAGCTCCTACTCTGTCTTGCTCTTCCCTTAACCAGTGCTCTTCTTCTGCTTTTTCTTGTTCTTATTTTAGCCGGCGCTCTGCTTCTGCCTTTTCCTACTCTTATTTCAACCGGCGTTCTATTTCTACCTTGTCCTGCTCTTCTTTTAACCGGCGCTCTGCTTCTTCTTTTTCTTCCTCCTCCTTCTTTCTCTGTTCCTCTTCTATTTTCCTGTGGTTTTCTTCTGCTGGCTTCTTCTTATGTTCTTCTTTCATTTGCTTCTTTCATTTTTCCTCTTCTTCCTTTTCCCTTTCCTCGGCCTCCTGTTTAGCTTTGGCCTCCTCTTCTCTTTTTTAGGTGGAAGAGTTAGGGCATGTACCACTCTTTGGTTTTTTAGATCTGGAGGAGGAGGCTCCTCCCATTGCATTAGATCTTTCCTCAAGATTCTGGTTGTCCTGTTACTCCTGATCACTTGATTCAGTTGGATCTGTCTCTCTATCCTTGTTGTACCAGTTATTTATTCTGTCTTCGGTTGGGCAGTCAATATGCTGGTAGCTCCATTTGAAGTTGGCCCTCTTGAAATGTGCGGGAATGATTTTTTCGGGATCATATGTGCAGTGTGCCAGGGGAGGTAGATGGAATCCCTTTATCTGTTCGGATTCTACTTCCACTTCTCTAAAGTCCTTTATCGTGTGGGCATCGATGGTGAGTGGTAAGGTTGGCAATGGTTTCCTTTTTCCTTTAGTGAGGACTTTGGAAAAACCACTTGACATTCGATAACAATTTTCTTGAAGAAGAAGCTTGTCTATAACGAAGTGAGGCAATGCATGGGGGGCCTTGAGTGACCCAAAAACTTGGAGGAAGGTGCTATCAGTGTTTGGAAACCAGTGGGCCACTTGAGTTATTATATCCATGGCTCACTCAGACATACAAGGGGGGTATTTTCCGAACAACTTCACGTAGAGGGCAGGGATGAAGCTAGTTGCTATTGACTCCATGTTTTGCTTATATCTAGAATCCAAAAACACCATTAGGTCTTTGTGGATTGGACCGCCATTCTCTAAGTTCTAGTTATGTCACCACCCCTAAAAATGGCACCTAGCACACACGACATCTAGGAGATAAGATGCCATGTAAAATTCCAAGGCATACCCTTCATCGGGTACTAGAGCTACAGATATGTTTGATTTGAGAGCCGCTATTATTATGTTGGCCCAGTTGAAACTGGTACCGTAAATGGTGATGATGTACATTAGAGAGACCCAAGTGCCATTGAAGAAGGTGGCATCTGGGTGGCCATACATCCTACATAGCATTGCAGCTACGAGCTTGTACACTTTCCTGAGGCCTGCCATTAGATATTCTTGATCCTTCTTGAGCTGGAATTTTCTGGGTCTTCCCACCATCCTTTCAATGTTTCAGATATGGGAATTGCATGAGTAGTAGCCCATTCATCATTGAAGGTTTGCTCTCATGTGGGAAGCACATAGTAGTACTATGAATCTTGCCCTTTTAGGTTGGCGAAAGTCTTCCCAGCATGGTCCCGAATGACCCAGATCTTTAGGTTGACTCTCCGTAGAATCCATTCAATTAGCTCTGTGCATGGGAACAACGGGGGGTGGGCTCGTACGTAGTGCAACTTGGATCATTTCACTTGAATATATATCTGCCTGTTAGGGAGGTCCTCTGGAAATTCATCTCGAGTAAACTCTTTATAGATCTGGTAATAGCTCATATTGTCCCCCTTACCGAAGATGCTGGCTGTGTCACCATAGATGGGGGAAGAACAACGGGTCTTTCCTCTTCCGAGATTTCTATCTCAGGGCTTTTATTCCTCTTGCAGACTGCTTGTGGCCAGATGTCACTTGATGCTGACAAAATGGACACACACTCTTGCTTGACTTCAATATCCCCTGGCATGTTCATAAAACAATCCCACGATACGATAGAAGCCATTAATTTTAATTAAGTGGGCTGTTTCTACATCTGCTTAGTCATTTCCAAGGAAGTGGGTTAACCTATGACCTGGCAACCTTGTGACTGGGTCGCAGGGTCACTAGGTTGCATTGGCTAAAAACTCGGCAGGAGGGCAACTTCGCGACCTGGCAACATGCGACTAGGTCACTAGGTCGCGGGGTCGCTGGGTCGCGTTGGTTGGAAACTTTGAGGAAGTACGACCTAGTGACTTAGAGACTCGTGACTGGGTCGCAATGTTGCTGAGTCACTGAGTCACGTCACTCTACATTCCCATGAAATGCGACCTAGTGCCTTTTTGACTTAGTGATGAGGGCATAGGGTCATGGGGTCACAAGGTTTTGGAGTCGCAAGGTTGCAGGGTCGCTCTAGGGTTTTGCAGATGCACGACGGAACAAGGTTTAGGAAAGAGCACAAGGTATCCAAAAAAATCACCGCACAAGGTTAAAGTAGCCTTCATAGGTGAGTTTAGGCAAGGTCTTAGGAAGGGGGAAGGGGTAGGCAATCTGCACACAAGATTTGAAGGAAAATGAGGGAGGGGAGGCTTGCAGAAGGATTTCTAAAGGGTTAGGTCAAGGTCATGTAGGGTTAAAATAGGCTAGGTTTAGAAAATAATAGTAACAACTATCCTAGAAGAAACAACAGGAGGATCAGGAACTTACCTGGGAAAATCACGCTCATCTAGTTTGTCAAAAGCATTTTTTGTTCTCTGTCGCATAGGTGAAATGTGACCTATGCGGCCCTTATATATATAAAGTGGTTGCATGTGTGGACAATTAATGAGGGTCGCAAGGTCACGGATGAGCTACGTTAATGAGATGCGTGACTTTGCGACTTTGTGACCTTTCGACCCAAGGGGTTGTGGGATTGCAGGGTCACTAGGTTGCTGATGTTTGATTTAGGATCGATATGTGACCCAACAACTCAACGACCTGGGAGGTCACAAGGTCGCAGGGTCGCAACTTAGGGAAGTTAATAATATTTGCGACTTAGTGACCTCAGGTTTAGTGAAGGTGAATCTTAGGTCTGATCTCTCTTTTTCACAAGTATTAGGGGCTCAAAAATTTTAAGGAGAGCAAAATTTTGGAGGGTGTTGTAGCAGCTACAACAGATTGGTAATCGCATCTGTATAGCATCATATCAACCAACATTGTCCTAGTGCAAGGCTTTGACTAACAGCCCCATCTCTTGAACGAGACAATAGGATACAATGCTGGCAAGACACCTGACTGATAGACACCATAGTCATTGTCTCTCCAAGGTACATACCCCACCTAGGTGTTATCCCCCTAATTTTCTCTATTTCTTCCATTTTCCCCTTCCTAAATCATAACCATTTACCTCTTTTATGCACCCTCATCTTGCACTAGTCCAAGCACACTAACATATTTCGTATAAAATTTATTTTTCATATTTTTAATTCAACTTAGCATTAATTAATTATTTATTACATGATTTCTTACTTTTAATCACTCTTTGTAACTTATCGATATCTCCAATATTTATTTGGTAGTTAGAGTACTTACCATGACTGCTGATCCTAGTGTAGGATCAGATCTTGCAACATTGCCAGCACAACAAATCCTTGCAGCAGATCTGAACCTCCTTGATCACTGCCTCGTTTTGAGAAGCTTTAGCCAAGACAAAAATATTGATCCAAAGGAAGCCACGACCAAATCTGTGAAGGACGAAAGCTGGAGATTGGCTATGGCTAGTTTTGCTAACTGTCTAATTTTGAAGGCTGAAAAGCTAAATTTTGCGTTTGGTTATGTAATCGGTTGAATGATATATTTTGGCCTTTGGCCAAAGATATATATAATGTAGAATGTAAATAGGACTAAGGGGAAGTTTTTCATAGCAAAAGAGAATGGAGACACAACCAGAGAGGCAGTAACAGGTTGTTGTATTTTGTTATTGCCCGAATCTGGGCTGGACAATGTATTAATGTATGTACTTGCCTCAGTGAATTAATAAAAAGGAGCTCTGCCTCATGTTTCGTAAATTTAATTTTTGTATTTGAGCTGATGAATTGATTAAGGTACTGAGCAGCATTTTTATTTGAAAGGGAAACATTCTGGTTCGCTAGGGCCCAACCAACCCAACACGTTTACCCCATTTCCCATTTTCCTGTAATTTGTGTTTACGTTGTCAAGTGTGATTTAAATTTAAGCACATGCATTCATATCTGAGTGAAAGAGGATCCCTTGTGTGAAGTAGATAAATTTCCTTTTCTTGAAATTTATTTTCCTGCACTTGCTTTTATATTGGTTTTCCTTCGCCTGGTCCAAGTAGGAGAAATAACCCTACACCAGTGCAGGTTGGTGTGATATCTCCTTTTCTACAATTCGGTTTGATTGGTTTTCCCTGCCTGGACCAAGAAGGAGAAATACACCTGAACCAGTGCACGTTGGTGTGATATCTCCTTTTCTGCAATTCTGTTTGATTGGTTTTCATTGCCTCGTCCAAGCAGGAGAGATGAACTTGCACCAGTGCACGTTGGTGTGATGCAGCAAACCTTCTTAGTCTACTTCCCACAATATTCTTTCTTTCATTAGATGCTTATGACAGGATAAATGTATATTGATTGTTTCTTTATTCCTACACTCTGTTAAGATCAGAAATATTCACTTTTTATGTGTGCAATTTGATTTAATAGTATAATAGCACTTGCAATAATTAAGCACTAATTTTAAGAATTAAATGCTAAGTGCAGGAAGCTCTGGTCCGGTGCAAGAACTAGTTTCTTGCCACAGGATCTGAGTGCTTTGAACCTTGAAAAGTTGAAGCCCTTGCATGAAGTAAAAATCCTTTATTAAAGACACCATTTATACCTTCTGCATGAATCTCTATTCCTGCACTAGTGCAAGTAGACTGCGATAGTGCAGGACAGATTAGCGTAAGAAGGAAATATCTAAAGGAGTAGGTTTAAGGGCCCATATGACGAGACTACTAAGTGTCTCTGTTAAAGAAAAACACACACTCAGTAGTTAAACAATAATTAGCTAGATTTATTTCCTTTTATCTTTAATTCCATCTTGCAAATGCATTCTTTCTTGTTCCAGTATTAGATTATTTTGATGGTTCAAGTTGCCTTTTTCTCTTTTTAATTTGATTCTGCAATTTTTCCTTTAAAGAATGTAGGGATTTATATTAGGAAGATTCATACCATCTCTAGCATTGCCTATGCTTCATCTCTAAGTTTACGGATCCCCCAGGTTGACAAATTAAGTGTTGAGGAGTTTTCTTAAGTGTAATTCCTGCACCCAACATTTTGGCGCCGTTGCCGGGGAGGCGATTTGATTTGGTAAGAATTTTCTGATTATACAATAGAGGTAATTTTTCCTTTATTTTTTGCATTATTTTTTGAAAAAGCTTCTTTGAAGGAATTTTACTAGTGTTAATTGATTTCTGACAGCATTTTTACTAGAAGTTGTTTGTTATTTTTCTTTCTTTTTTTAAATGAATGCCTAGAAAAGGTAAGTGTTCAAAGCCCACTAAGGGCCAAAATAATTCTGAAAAAAATTCTCATATTGGGTCTCCTTCTGTAAGCAGGAAGCCCAATCCAATTGAAACCCATCACGCAAGAACAATCCACCTGGATTCTGGTGACAACAACTTAGGTGTGGATCAGCCTATTGAGAGCAGTACAAGTAAAAGGGAAACAATGGTGGACCATGAAGATCATTTCAAAGGGACTGGTGAAAGCCAGGTAAGTAAGGAAAAATCCACTTTTGTGTCTCCAATTGTGGATCCTGATACTGTGGCGCAAATGAAGAATATTCCACCATCAGCTCTCCCTCATTTCCATGGTAAAGTTCATGAAGATCTTGACTCTTTTCTATTCGAGTTTGATATTCTGTGTAGAAGTTATGACTATTCAACTGACGCTCAGAAGTTAAGATTATTTCCTATTACTCTCAAGGACTCAGCTCTATGCTGGTTTATGGGGTTAGGAGGAAACACTATAAACTCTTGGGATCAAATGAAGAGAGTGTTTTTGTCTAAATATCAAGAATATTGCAAAACTCGGGACATGCAGGATGAGATTTTTACAATCATACAGGATAATGATGAAACTCTTGAAGATTACCTAGAAAGCTTTTTGTATATTTTACAAAGGTCGAAACTTAAGTTTGATCCCAGTACTATTAGAACCTTGTTCTTAAGAGGACTTACTGATAATGCCAGAAATAATTTAAATCTATTAGGACAAGGTGATATTTCTCAGCAAAATTTTGAAAATTTTTGTGAACTATGCAGGAAATTTTCAAGAAATCGATATAGATCTGGTAGAGGAACTCGAAATAGAAATAGAAAAAATGAATCTACTGATGCTATGATTATTGGACTAGAACATAAAATGGAAAAAATGAAAATTGAGATAATTAATACTATTACCAAACAATTAGACTCTTTAATTTCAGCAAAAACTCATGAAGGAACAAGAGTCATTATGTATTTTCTGTCCTAAATGTAGAGACAAGCATCCTCCTAAAGAGTGTCCTCCTTATTTTAAAGAAACTAATAAGTGTGATATTTGTGCAGAAGACCATGTCACAGAAAAATGTCCCTATATACTTGGACTTAAAACTGTATTTATAGGGGGACAACCTGAAGATGAATACTTGTATGCTATGGGAGCAAGAAGGAATTGGCCTCAGGTAATTTCAAGTATCGCTCCTAAATTTTCTCCACACTATTTTGGTTATAATTCACATACATATTCTTATCCTAACACTAATCAGCAGTGGCAGTATGGGAATCAATATCAGCATGGGAAACCTTCTCAACCATGGCAACAAGTTTGGAGAGGTCCAACTCATTCTCCATACTCCTACCAGCCACCTATGCAGTCATATCCATCTACGCCTACACCTTATTCAATGACTCAACTTCCGAGTCAGTCTACTCCACCATTGCCTTTACCTCCACCCTTTCGACCTCCTTAGTTGCCTACTCAACCTATGCCCAATCCTAACAATAATAAAGCAGTGAAAATGATCTATGTAACAAACCCATCTTTACCATTCGAGTACTAGTCTATTCCAGTTGGGGTTCATGATATTAAATTAAGATCGAAAAGGACTGTAACATCAGAAAATCATAAGGGCAATTAGAATATGATGCAGAGTGTGGTCCTTGATGGCAACCCACTGAATGAAGATGAAGACATGCGACTGATGACATGTGTTGTCCTTGATGGCAAACCACCTGATGAAGTTATTCTTGACTTGATGGACTTGGTAAATGATGTAAATCTGATGTGATATGATGTTTGTTGACAATATGATGCTAAGTGTTGTCCTTGAAAGGCAACCCTCTTAATGAAGATGATGACAACTTACTTGGTGAAGTTGTGCTTTCTAGAATATGTTCTTGATAAGCTAAATATGATGTATCTACAGTGTGTACAGAAGGCAGTGAAGAAAAGAAGTCAGCATGTGCTCAATCTTGATGAAAAATTATATCTCTATGAATACGCGGATATGTCTAGGGGAAGTCGCGTATGCACGCGGGAAAGAACGTGATAAGTCGTGTATGTGAAAAAGCGCTCAAAAAGTGCAAAAACAGGGGCCCGTGGTATTGAAGACTCATGGTATTGATTTGGCTCGTGGTATTGAAGGCTCATGGTATTGCTTTGGCCCATGGTATTGAAGGCTCATGGTATTGCTTTGGCCCGTGGTATTGAAAAAGGATAAACCTATATAAGGAGAAGAAATTCATTGTGCAAATCATGAGTGTGGGTGCAAGATGTCTAAGCTTGAATGAATACTTCTCTCTGAAGTATATCTGAATGGAAAGGGTTACACTTGAATGATAAATCTGAATGTATGATGCACCAATGATGAAGAAGGGGATCTAGATCTGAATTGCTCTTGTATTTGCTAGATCTGATTATGGAAAGCTTAGATCTGTGATGAGATGGACATCTAGTGACTCAACAGTGAAAGAATCAAGTGAGCTGAATACGATCGAAGAAGTATCTTTGCTCATATAATGATTGAAGATCTATACGCTACTTAGCCAGCGAGAGGAAAGCTGGCATTATATCTGTGAAACACCTAGAGTGATAATGATATCTTAAATAAAATGTCTGGAAGATATATTGTTCGTGTGGACGACATGTCCTCCCGACATCTGATCGTTAAGTAAATGTGCTGACTAGGGATCTTTGACAAAAGGGTAGCAAAAATATCGATCTATTAGCACAATGTTGCATGCGATCATGTGGTTGATAAGTATCTGGTGGTGATGTATGTTTGTGCTTAAAAGTTTGGAAAGGGTCCAGTCTGGAAATATGATGAAATGTGGCCTGCAAGTGGTGTTCTATTGAAGTTGTTGGATCCAGTGTGAAAATTGATGAAACGTGGTCCAAGGTGGTGCTGAAGGTTGTAGCCTTCGGTCAGGGGGTTGTAGCTCCCTTCCAGGTGAGGCTGGTAAACGAGATCAGGGGGTCGTAGCTCCCTTCCAGGAGAGGCTGGTAAACGAGTCAGGGGGTTGGAGCTCCCTTCCGGGAGAGGCTGGTAAACGAGCGCAGGTGGGTGCCTGCGTGCTGGTCAAGTCTGCGCCAGCACATATGTTGTAAGATGTTTTCTCTATAATAAAATATTGAAGGCTGAGCAACTGCAGCGGTGGTTTTCTCACGATTTGGGTTTCCACCTAAAAATCCTGGTGTTCATGTGTGATGCTTTGTGTGATGGTTTATTCTGTTCTTACTGCACCTGTTTACTGTTTATTGAACATCTGATGAATGAATGATGGAATAATATAAGTAAATATTTAATGACAGATCTAGATCTCTGTGTATACGCTAGTTTCATAAAGGGGATCCGCGTATTTTTCCCAACAATTGGTATGAGAGGGAGGTCCTTCGAACTTGATCGTAGAAGGAAGATCGATCATGATGAGCAGTCAAAGAGAAGATAAAATATCATAAAGCACTCTATTCAATGGAGCAATGCGATATTAGGAAGATCGTACAAATATCTGTAAAGTCTTGTGCAGCTGTATGGGCATGCGTGGAAGAAGGTTATCAATACAGAAACAAATGAACATCTCTTTGATGCGACGAGAAAGGAAGAAGTATGAAACCAATGCCAAAGGAGTGAATGTCTTATTGGGAAGCATGTCTGAATCAGAATTTGCTAAAGTGATGCAGCTACATTCAGCAAAAGAAATATGGGACAAAATCATTCTAAGCTATGAAGGAGACACAAAGGTAAAAAGTGCAAAACTCCAAACTCTTAGAATTGAATATTAAAATTTGAAGATGCATAGTGATGAGAGTGTTGCCAGTTTCTTTCTTCGTCTGGATGATATTGTAAATCGAATGAGAAATTTGGGTGAAACCATAACTGATACTACTCTGGTGGAAAAGGTCTTAAGATCCTTGACTTCAAAATTTGACTCTAAAGTTTCAACTATTGAATAATGAATGAATGATGGAATAATATAAGTAAATATTTAATGACAGACCTAGATCTCTGTGTATACGCTAGTTTCATAAAGGGGATCCGCGTATATACGCTAGTTTAATGAAGGAAAGTAGCATATGGGTTTTAAGGAATGAAAAAGTAAAAAGTTTTGATTATGCAGTAAATACTGATTCACGCCCCCCTCTCAGTATTTTTCCCAACAATTGGTATCAGAGCAGGTCCTTGTGCAGAAGCTTGATCGCTTAAAGGAGATCCATCGCAATGGGAAGTCAAGAAGGAGTGATGTCTATAAAGCCACCTCTATTCAATGGAAGCAATCTGATATTCTGGAAGGTACGAACAAAAGCATATCTGCAAAGTATTGGTGCAGATGTATGGGCAATCGTGGAAGAAGGTTATCAATACCCAGCAAGTATTCCTACCGATGCAACAGAAAGGAAGAAGTATGAAATCAATGCCAAAGCAGTGAATGTCTTGTTAGGAAGCATGTCTGAATCAGAATTTGCTAAAGTGATGCAGCTACATTCAGCAAAAGAAATATGGGACAAAATCATTCTAAGCTATGAAGGAGACAAAAAGGTAAAAAGTGCAAAACTCCAAACTCTTAGAATTGAATATGAAAATTTGAAGATGCATAGTGATGAAAGTGTTGCCAGTTTCTTTCTTCGTCTAGATGATATTGTAAATCGGATGAGAAATTTGGGTGAAACCATGGCTGATACTACTCCGGTAGAAAAGGTCTTAAGATCTTTGACTTCAAAATTTGACTCTAAAGTTTCAGCTATTGAAGAAAGGCAAGATCTGCAATCGCTTACTATTGTTCAATTACATGGTACTCTGACTGCTTTTGAAATGAGACAAGGAGGTCCTTCTCAAATAAGAGAAGTTGCTTTTAAGGCATCTACAAAAGGAAAGGAAAAGGAGGTTGTCAAAGAATCCAGCTATGTATCCGATGAAGAAGAAGCAAATTTCGTGAGAAAGCTCCAACTAGGTACTGGAAGATTCAAAGGTAAGCTTTCCTTCAAATGTTTTGAGTGTGGTAAAGTTGGTCATTATGCTGCAAAATGTCCTTATAAAAGAAAAGAAGTAGTAAGAAGGAATAAGAACTGATCTAGCTCTAAGAAAAGTTACTATGCTAATGAAGATAGTGATGAGTCATCTAATAGTGAGGAAGAATGTGAAGAAGATCTTAGACTTCTCATGGCATTTGAACAAAAGGAAGAAAAGGATACTTTTATGGATGCTCTAGAGGAAAACGATTTTCTTGAAGAAAATAATCAACTCAAACTTCGCTTAGAAGATTACAAAATTCTCTTAGAAGAACAAAAGATAATCAGAGAGACCATTGAAAAACAGCTTGAAGAAGTAAAGAAACATATTGAAAAACTAGAATGTGAAGTGGTAAGTCAAAGAAAAGAAGTTGAGAAAGAAAAAACCTTGAATCTTAGATTTGCTAAAGGATCTGAAACCTTAGATGAGATCATCAAGGTACAACGTTCTCCTCTTATAAAGACAGGTCTTGGTTATACCGGAGAATCTTCTCAAACTTCAGCACCAAACTATCTAAAAGCAGTTACAGGTGGTTTACATCATTCAGCCACTCAGCAAGGGAATAAAGGAACTCTACAGGGAAAGCAGGACCATCTCAATTCAAGGAACACTAACAGGGATAGCTTTCAAAGACACTACAACCAATAGGTAAATTCAAATAGAAGATTCCATGATCGCAGAAATTTCTACTTCAATGGGCAATGTTTCACTTGTCACAATTTTGGTCATAAAGCTTTTCAATGTGTTGCATATAAAACCATCATGACAAGAGAAGCAAGAAAGAAAAGGTTGGATACTGAACCAAAGAAGAATACCTATAACAATTTTTCTCCTCTTCAAAGTGAAGTTGAATGCACTTATTGTAATAACTTTGGCCATGAAGAATCTGAATGCAGGAACAAGATCCAGCCAAAAGAACATGTTCCCCCAAGCTCTAAAATATGGAAAAAGAAAGAACCACCAGTTGAAAATTGTGGGATAGCATTATTTGCGGAAGGTGAAGAAAATCAATGGTACATCGATAGTGGGTGCTCAAGACACATGACAGGTGACAAAAGAAAACTTCATACTTATAATGCTCTAGAAAAAGAAAAGAAAGTTACATTTGGAAATGATACTCCTGCTGTAATTAAAGGAAAAGGGTCAGTATTTCTAAAAGAAAAGGTGAAGGCTAAAGATGTCATGTATGTGGATGGATTAAGGCATAACTTGTTAAGTGTTAGTCAAATGTGTGATCAAGGAGCAGAAGTGGTCTTCAGTTCCAAAGAATGTATGGTTCGTGATCTTGATACAGGTAAAATCATTATAAAAGGAAAAAGAAATCCAAGCAACCTGTATGTACTAAACGGCATAGATCAATGTTACTTAAGCAAGTCTTCAGAAAATTGGCTATGGCATAGAAGGCTGGGGCATCTGAGTTTCTCTCAAATCAATAAAGCAAGCAGACTTCAAGCTGTTCGTGATCTTCCCAGGGTCAATCTTCCGGAAAGTACCATATGCAAATCTTGTCAATTTGGTAAGCAGACCAGAGTACGATTTAATGCCAAAGAAGGATCATCAAGTAAGCCTCTTGAACTCATTCATACTGATATCTGTGGACCTATGAGGAAAAATTCATTACGTGGGAAGAATATTATATCTTATTTATTGATGACTACTCTAGAATGTGTTGGATTGGTTTCATTAAACACAAAGATCAAGCACTTGAAAAATTTCAGAGCTTCAAAGCATTGGCAGAAAATGAATTAGATCTAAAAATCAAGTGTCTTAGATCTGATCGAGGAGGAGAATATTCATCAAATGAATTCTTTGATTTTTTTGAACAACATGGCATTAAAAGACAGTTCTCTGTAGCAGGCACTCCACAACAAAATGGTGTAGCAGAAAGAATGAATAGAACAATTGTTCAAATGGCTAGAGCTATGCTTGCTGATTCTGATGTTCCTGACATGTTCTGGAGTGAAGCAGCAAATACAGCAGTTAACATTCTCAATAAGGCTCATGTTCGGGTAAATAGTGACAAAACTCCATATGAACTCTGGTATGGCAATTCTCCCACTGTGAGGCATTTTAAGGTTTTTGGAAGTAAATGTTTTATCAAAAATAATGATGAAAAGCTTGGCAAATTTGAACCTAGATCAGATGAAGGGATATTTCTTGGTTACTCATCGTCAATCAAAGCATTCACATGTTACAATAAAAGGCTTCGAAAGGTTGTTGAATGTATTGATGTTGTTATTGATGAGTCTCCTGCAGCTCCTAAAGAAGAAAAACAAACAAAAAAAGAAGATGATAGCGACATATGGCCTTCTACATCAGATAGCAATGATATAGACAGTGGATCCAATGAAGAACCTGAAGATGATCTATCTGAAAAAGCTCCATCCAGATATGTTCAAAATAATCATCCTGAATCTCAAATTTTGGGTGACAAGGAATCTGGTGTACGAACAAGGAGAACTCTTGTAGGATCTTCTAATCATTTGGCACTCATATCCACAATTGAACCACACAATGTCAATGAAGCTATCAAATATGAATGTTGGAGGCAAGCCATGGATGAAGAACTTGTTCAAATTGAAAAGAATGACACTTGGGATTTGGTTCCAAGACCTCATGATAAAAATGTCATTGGAACTAAATGGATTTTCAAGAACAAGTTAAATGAGAATGGGGATGTTGTAAGAAACAAAGCTAGACTTGTTTGCAAAGGGTATACTCAACAAGAAGGTATAGACTTTGAAGAAACCTTTGCTCCTGTAGCTAGACTTGAAGCCATCAGAATGTTTCTTGCTTTTTCAAGTTATCAACAAATCAAAGTTTATCAAATGGATGTTAAATCTGCTTTTCTTAATGGTGATCTAGAAGAAGAAGTATATATAGAACAACCGGAAGGATTCATTTTGGGAAATGATGCAAATCTTGTTTGTAGACTTAAAAAGGTTCTATATGGTCTCAAACAAGCTCCAAGGGCTTGGTATTATCGTCTTGACAAATATCTTCATCAACAAGGATTTTCAAAAGGGTCTGCTGATAGCAACTTATACACAAAAGTTGAAAATGACAAACTATTGATTGTGGTTGTATATGTTGATGACATCATTTTTGGGAGTAACGAAGAATCTATGAGACAAAAATTTGCCTCTGTCATGCAGCAAGAATTTGAAATGTCTCTACTTGGTGAACTAACATTCTTTCTTGGCTTGCAAGTGCATCAAGCTGCAAATGGTATATTTCTATCACAAACAAAATATCTTAAGCAAATTCTGAAGAAGTATGGCATGGAAGAATGCAAACCTGTAAGTACACCAATGATAACCGGATGCAGTCTCAGTTCTAATGATGATTCTCCCACAGTGAATCAACCAGAATACAAATCGATGATAGGAAGTCTGCTTTATCTCACTGGGACTAGACCAGACATCATGCATGCATTTGGGATTGTAGGAAGATTCCAAGCTAATCCAAAAGAGTCTCATCTTCAGGCTGTCAAAATAATTTTCAAATATCTACAAGGAACTCAAGATTTTGGTCTATGGTATCCAAAGAATGCTAATCTTACTCTTCATGCTTACACTGATGCAGATTGGGCTGGAAGTGTTGATGATCGGAAAAGCACTAGTGGTGGTGCATTCTATATGGGACCCCGGTTAGTATCTTGGTTCAGCAAGAAGAAAAATTCTATTGCCTTATCAACAGCTGAAGCAGAGTATGTAGCTGCCGCATCTTGTTGCACTCAACTCCTATGGATGATGCAAACCTTGCAAGATTTTCAAATCAAATGTGCAACTCCCATCTCCATTATGTGTGATAATACAAGTGCCATCAGTATCTCAAAGAATCCTGTTATGCATTCGAAAACCAAGCACATTCCCATCAAATATCATTTCCTACGTGAACAAGTGCTTGAGCAAAAAGTGAAGTTGGAGTATGTTACCTCCAAAGAACAAGTTGATGATATCTTTACCAAACCTCTGCCCAGGGAAGCGTTCGAGTATCTAAGACAGAAGCTGGGAGTGTTCTCTGCCAGTCAAAAGAACAAATCTGCATAAATTTTAGAAGATGGTAGTGGATACGCGGGTTTCCTGAAACACAGTCGCGTATATACGCGAGTTCCTGCACAGAAAACCGCGTATGTCTGATTGCTGACATTTTTCTGTTTGGAGTCAGCTCTTTTCAGCACAGCTGCAGTGCTGTTTGGTATCTCTGATAATGTTTGGTATCTCTGGTGGTGTTCCAGTTCTCATAATTCTATTTCTCATGTTTTGATAAAGATGCCTTGATGATTTGTTGGTGAAAGTGTTCAAGATGCACAAACTAAGGGGGAGCCTTAGTCATATGAAAAGGATGCTTGGATGCACAGATTCAGGGGGAGCATTAGCGTTGCTGAGTATAATGCATTGTTGGCATTATGGTGGTTCTGATATATGATCTCTCTTGAGGTCTTTTTGGTATTGATTATGAAAAGTCATATTTGTATTTTGATGAAAAGGTCTGGTTGAGACCCATGATGTAAAATTGTAATATTCAGTCATGTAAGGACTTGTCAAATTGTAAACCCACTTGGTTGGGTAGCTGAGTTGAAATGTGTAAACCCACTTGGTTGGGTACTTGAGTCTTATATGTAAATCCACTTGGTTGGATATTTGATGTAAGTATGAGTCTTTGGTGATAGGAAGTTCTTAGAGTCATGTACTTCATTGACAAATATGTTTGAAGATTCAGCATGAACTCAGGGGGAGCTTGGCCACTTCAGCTCATATCAGATCTGCAGAATGTTTCTTCCACATGAGGAGGAGAGTGTTGGTTTTTTATCCGCCCTTTGCCCTTGATGTCAAAGGGGGAGAGTGACATGGTGTTTGAATGAAGAGAAGATAATGATGTCAATTATTTGGGAGAGTGACATATTTGGGAGAGTGACATGGTACCTATCTGTTGTGGTAACCAAACACCATCGTGGTTGCCATCAAGTCCAAAGGGGGAGATTGTTGGAAATATGATGCAGAGTGTTGTCCTTGATGGCAACCCACTGAATGAAGATGAAGACATGTGACTGTTGACATGTGTTGTCCTTGATGGCAATCCACCCGATGAAGTTATTCTTGACTTGATGGACTTGGTAAATGATGTAAATATGATGTGATATGATGTTTGTTGACAATATGATGCTAAGTGTTGTCCTTGAAAGGCAACCCTCTTAATGAAGATGATGACAACTTACTTGGTGAAGTTGTGCTTGCTAGAATATGTTCTTGATAAGCTAAATATGATGTATCTACAGTGTGTACAGAAGGCAGTGAAGAAAAATCTTGATGAAAAAGTATGTCTCTATGAATACGCGGATATGTCTAGGGGAAGTCGCGTATGCACGCGGGAAAGAACGTGATAAGTCGCGTATGTGAAAAAGCGCTCAAAAAGTGCAAAAACAGGGGCCCGTGGTATTGAAGACTCATGGTATTGATTTGGCTCGTGGTATTGCTTTGGCCCGTGGTATTGAAGGCTCATGGTATTGCTTTGACCCGTGGTATTGAAAAAGGATAAACCTATATAAGGAGAAGAAATTCATTGTGCATATCATGAGTGTGGGTGCAAGAGGTCTGAGCTTGAATGAATACTTCTCTCTGAAGTAGATCTGAATGGAAAGGGTTACACTTGAAGATAAATCTGAATGTATGATGCACCAATGATGAAGAAGGGGATCTAGATCTGAAATGCACTTGTATCTACTAGATCTGCTTATGGAAGGCCTAGATCCGTGATGAAGCGAACATCTAGGCGAACATCTGTCTGAAGCAAAAGGGTAGATCTGAACTGAATATCTGATCTGATGAAGTATGCTGCTCTGTAATGATTGAAGATCTATACGCTACTTCGCCGCGGAGGAAGCGCGTATATACGCGGCTTCAGCGAAGAGAAAGCGCGTATGTGCAATAAAATATACACTAAGGTATACGCTGGTTTGTGTGGACGGAAGCGCGTATATACGCGACATCAGTGAAGTGAAAGCGCGTATGCAAACTAGGGTTTGCTGAAGCAAAGGGTATGAAATATCTGATCTGTTCTGCTGTGTTTCTGCTATCTGATCTGTGTTGATAAGTATCTGTTGGTGATGTATGTTTGTGCTTAAAAGAATGGAAAGGGTCCAGTTTGGAAATATGATGAAATGTGGCCTGCAAGTGTTGTTCTATTGAAGTGGTTGGATCCAGTGTGAAAATTGATGAAACGTGGTCCAAGGTGGTGCTGAGGGTTGTAGCCTTCAGTCAGGGGGTCGTAGCTCCCTTCCAGGTGAGGCTGGTAAACGAGAGCAGGGGGTCGTAGCTCCCTTCCAGGAGAGGCTGGTAAACGAGTCAGGGGGTTGGAGCTCCCTTCCATAGAGGCTGGTAAACGAGCGCAGGTGGGTGCCTGCGTGCTGGTAGAGTCTGCACCAGCACATATGTTGTAAGATGTTTTCTCTATAATAAAATATTGAACACTGAGCAACTGCAGCGGTGGTTTTCTCCCGACTTGGGTTTCCACCTAAAAATCCTGGTGTTCATGTGTGATGCTTTGTGTGATGGTTTATTCTGTTCTTACTGCACCTGTTTACTATTTATTGAACATCTGATGAATGAATGATGGAATAATATAAGTAAAGATTTAATGACAGATCTAGATCCCTGTGTATACGCTAGTTTCATAAAGGGGATCCGCGTATATACGCTAGTTTACTGAAGGAAAGTAGCGTATGGGTTTTTAAGGAATGAAAAAGTAAAAAGTTTTGATTATGCAAAAATACTGATTCACCCCCCCCCCCCTCTCAGTATTTTTCCCAACACTGCAGACGGGGCGATCGGGGATTCTACGATAACTCAAATAAAAGTTCCCAAGTCTTCCTCCGATCGCCGATCGCGATAAAGCCAAGCGCGACTTTCAAAAAGGATTGATATGGCTTCAACATATTATGTTAATTATTATTTAAAAGCCTTTCCGCTTCCCAATAGTGATTCACTTGTGCCCAACCGCCAAATAAAAATCAAATCCGCGCTTAAATAGAATATTCGGCAAATGAAGGATATAATGAGCATTTAATTGATTGACAGGTTTAAACGGCTAATTAATGGAGCAGTTATGCGTAAATCCCTTCAGAGATTATATCCGCGGGAGTCTTATGATTATCTTCCATTATTCATTGATTGACATAAGTCTTCTGTACTTAGTTTTCGCCGTCTATTCTCCGCATTACGTTCATTTTATCTCTTGTGCAGAGCTTCTCCGCAGTAGCAAGTTCAGACCAAATGGGGAAGAAATCTAAGAAACCTAGAACAGTTTCAGCTTCTGTGGTAACAGAACAACATGCTGCCGATCCGGGACCAAACAAAAAAGGATTAATCTCAGATACCACATGTTTTTGGTCTCGGTAATACTACTTGGCAGAGCATTTACAACCTGGTTGAAGCTGAGGAACCTCAGCAAACAACGGTACAAGCTACAGCAGGCTCGAGCCAGAAATCTGATGCTACTCTGAAAGATTTGGCTGATTCCTACCTGCACAGGGTAGCGGCTCGGGAGCAAATTCTTCCATATACAGATGTAGTGAGATGGGCCATTGAAGAAATTCCAATTAAGAAAAGAATATTCTGCACTATTGATGGGAGGGTTTTCGGTTCGTTTCAGCCTAATGATTTGAGACAAATGTACCATTTTCCCGAACCAGAGAAGAAGTATAATAAAGCATTCCTGGAGAAGTTTAGAGATGAAAATGAAACTGAGTCAGAGCCTATACGGGAATGGAGACAGAACCCAGCAAAACACAAACATGAGTCTTCGGGTAAGTACTCCGTCAATTCCTTATGTTCTCCTTATTGTTATGCTGGAGCTATGATGTGTCGAATGTGGGGATTGCATGATTCTTCAAAATTTTCCATAGAGATGGTACCTTTGATGGAAGCAACATGTAATGGTGAAATCATGGATTGGGGGAATATATTATCGGATAAGTTAGCAACTGCTATTCTTGACTTCAGAAACAAATCCCGTGTTACTGATAGAATCATCCCTCCATTTTACTTTAGTGCCTACATTTTAGATACCCTCTGTTTTAATTCCGAGTTTCCTATGTTAGGGTGGAGATGGACTCCACAGGACCCCATGCCCATTCATATATATCACTAGAAATTATGGAAAGCCCATTATAAACACCACCTATATCAAGTCTGCAATGGATTCATGCTACCTATTTACTATGCAATTTTTGCTAGACCTACTCCTAAGATCTCCTCTCAAGCAGAGATTGACTTGACAGCCTTAGGAACCTGGTTCGGAGAGCAAAAATTCACTTATGTAAGAGTTTTCGGCAGCCAGGCCAGACCTCATGTCCTTCCCTTGTATATACTAGACAAACTTTTAGCTCGAGAGATAGCATATCAGCTTACATCCGCATCGGCTACAAAGACTCTCAGGAATTCAAAGAAGCAAGTCTGGCCTCCTTTCCCTCTAAGGTGTGGCATCTATACTCTGCGTGATTATAAACACGCAGAGAAAGAGGCGGAAAAGATTAATATATTCGCCACTCTTCCTAACAGACACTTTGATCCGAAAAAGGGTCTTCTATAATGTTCTAGATTAGGCCAAACTCACTAAATTTGAACATAAGGAAGACGAGTTTGATGACCTGTTCTCCTCGACCGAGTCGATATTTCAGGTTCAAGAGATAGCTAAAATAAGATACCATGACGACGAGTTAGTTGAATTTAACAAACTTAGAGAGCAGAGGTTGCAAACTCTGCCTCTAGATTTGTTAGCCACTGCCCCGATGATACAATCAAGCGAGCCTGAGCAGCAGCTTACCATCAAACTTCCTGCTACATCCAAAATCTCTGAAGAAATCCAAAGAAGAGAGCAGGAGGAACTCCAGAGGAAAGAACAGGAAGAGGCAAAGAGGAAAGAATAGGAAGAACTCCAGAGGAAAGAACAGAAAAGGCAGCAGGAGCAGAGCAGCAAGAAGGTGAATGTCGACACTCAGATTGACCCAAGATTGCTCCAGGAATGGCAGCAATTTGATTCAATTATAAGCAATCTTGAGAGCTCAAGGGATGTCGATACATCCAAAGCGGCCAATACACAGGATACAGCATCAAAAAAGGTTCCAAGCAAAGGAACCAACGGTTTATCCCCGACTACAGAATTAGAAATAATTCCCAAGGATCCTTCCGATCAAATTATTTTGCAGGTGGAGGATATTCCTCCATTGGATGTTTTCTATAGCCCAAAACACAGGGCTGTAATAAAGCGACAACGGAAAAGGAGAAGGATTGATCAACCTTCCCTATTCCCTGAACAAACAGTAACAGCCAATGTAGTGTGGAAGGAAGAATTCAACCCCTCCGATGACCTGACAAAGTTGTCCCAATATGCTGGTGCCTATTCGGCAGCCACCATGGATAAGGCATCAGAGGTGAGCAATTTGTTGAAAGAAAAGGATCAAACGATCGCTTCACTACAAACACAGCTATTGGAGGCACAACAGAAAGCAGATGCAGAAGCGATTCAGAGACAGAAAGAATTGTCGGAGGCATTAGCAAAATTGAAAGCAATGAATGAACAGATGATAAAAACAAAAGATGAGCAAATTGCGCAATTAACAGCTCAAGTAGAGAAGTTCAAGAGTCTTCCCCAGCCTGCCAATTTCAGAGCAGAAGCAATACAGATTAATAAGGCACTAATAACACAAATAAGATTGTTGTGTCATGAAATTTCCCAAGTTGAACCTCTGTGTGACATAACAACATCTATAATAAACAAATCAGTTGATGCCAGGCAGGACTTAGAGCAAGCCGATGTGACTTTAACGGATTTTCTCACTTGGCAGAACACTAATGAGGGACAAGCAGCAAACTTGCCTAAAATCTTAGAATCCCATAAAGAAATTCTATTCATGGAGTGGCAGTCCCAATTGATGAAAGCAGAGAGAGAGGTTTCTAGATGCAAATCATCTACGAACAATTTGATTGACTTGATTAACAATACTCTCTATTTATCTAACATGATCTCTCAATGTACACCAGGTAAATTATTATCATCCAAGACATTGGAACAATCATGTTGTCAAGAGCTAGAAAAGAATGGGAAATTGATTACAGGAATTACAAGTTTAACTTGGGACACCTATTGGTTGTTCCTAGTAAAACCATACAGCCAGAAAGCCGCCCTCAAATTCTTAACAGATGCAATCGGGTGTATCATTCCCGATATACACGATGCCACCTATGCTGCTCAAATCAATTCTCGTCTCAGCCGCCCTCAAGAAGTGGAACCAATGCTGGCAATATGCCAACTCAGGACAAAAGGAAAACAGTCAGAGTGATGAATCATGCTGCTGATTACCAGATTGTTGTAGGGAAGATATTTAAGATCGGGTTATACCAATTTAGTAGCATTTTAATTTTGTAGTTTGTTAGCTTAATTTAGTATTTATAGACCCTTTCATGTATTTAGAAAGGGTCGTAAGTTTTTGTATATGACTGAAACCTGAAGTTGCACTACTGTACTTCAGGCATATTTTTTTATGAAAACTGACCAATTTTTCCAAATTTTGATAACGAAGCTTTTATGTGGATGTGCACTACTGCCTTTATTTAAAAGTATTTCTGAGTCGGAAGAAGGAATTCAAATTGCGATTGACATTGGGAAAGATTTGCAGCTCATATGGTACTATTATCTATGTCTGAATTCATTCTTTTTATGTAAATTGTTGTTTGATTATTCTTGCTATTATTGAATATATGAATGTGTTTTAACAACAGTCTTTATACTTTCCACTACTGGATGTTTACAGTTTGCTATTCTTCTAATCATTCATATATTAGTAATATAAAAAGATAAGTGTAACAATGTTTTATCAATTACTTCGTTCAACTATTTGAACGAAGTAATTATTATTTAAATGAATGTCTTTGTTTATTGAATAGTGTCATCTATATGCCTATCGACGAACACAGATCACCAAACGTTGCACTTAAGAATAGAAGCTTCCCGGGATAAAATAGTCATTTACGTTTTCACTTATAGATTAAGTCCTCCATTCATTATCACTTATTAGAAAACCAATCATTCATCCACCCCTTTTATTCATTACTGGGAAACTGGTCCCATTATATCCAGTCGGAGCCACTATCCCAAACGGAAAAGGAGCTGTATTAAGGTCCGGACCGGGTGGTTATCCCCCGATGTTGATGTAACGATTTTCGGGGCATCAACATTTTTGGCGCTAGAAGGAGGGCCCAACTATGAATGGCGAGTAAATCAAAACCTATAGACCATTCTCAGAGTAAATCACCCTCCACCTCACCTCAGACCTCCCGTTTGCATTCTGAAACACCAGTGTCCAAACGAGAAGAAGAGGGATCAACTATCACTGCTCAATCACACCATACTTCAGAACATTTAAGTCCGGAGTCCCCTGAAGTTCAGTCTATCATCCAGAAACTTCAAGGCTTTTCCATATCACCTCAGAGATCTGAAGTATCTCAAGGCAGTCAGACTTCACAATTCCACCTACCTCATCATCTCACCAGACTTCAAAGCGAAAAACTTGGCATTGAACCAGCTGAGTTACCTTTACCCCGAAGGAAAAAGGAAAAAAAGAACACTGAAGGTTCTGATAGTGAGACCTTTTCTCCATCATCTTCCATCTCATCATCTCCAGTGCGAAGTCAAACACCCACTTCCCCATTACATATTATTGTTCACCAGGGGTCACCACCTTCAACATCACAACCTTTTCAGTCTTTATTACTACCTCCTCCCCAATCACCTGGAACACCACAGTCAAACGTTGGTACTCCCAAGATGGCTCAAAATCCATGGAACAGTCCTGGTGCAGTCACTATGCCTGCACCATTACATCCATTACCTGATTATCCTGAGAAGTGGTTACCAAAGTTTAATCCAGACGATGGAACATTAGCTGAGGAACACATAAATAATTTCATGTTGTCAGTTAATCTAAAAGGAGTAACACAAGAAGATGTTGTAGTTAGACTTTTCCCCTACACATTACAAGGATTAGCTGGGTCTTGGTATTTTTCCTTACCCTCTGGATCCATTACCAGTTGGAATACCTTTCAGGAGCAGTTTCTTACCAAATATGGCGACGATAGATCCTTGGCCACGCTCATTAATGACCTTTCAAATCTAAGAATTGAGTCTAGAGAACCAATTAAGGAGTTAAACTCCCGATTCAATAAGCTCTTGAATAAAATTCCCACCGATTCCAAGCCAAGTGAACAAATTAGAAGCGAGTGGTACATCACAGCCTTACCTTCAAATATAGCCATTTTTGTAGATAGGGCTGGGAAACCAACTTTGGCTGAAAATATGAAAGAAGCCATCGCTGTGGAAAAACGTATAATTGCTTTGGAAAAGAAAGCTGCTCTCGAAGATAGGAAATCCAAAAAAGTGTCTTTCAAGGACGATTCAAAGAAGAAAAACACCAAATATCCATACGATATGGAGGGTCTTCAAAAGGTCCTCAAAACAATGTCAAATGAAATGGTTGAAATTAAAAAGCAAGTAGCAGAAACTTCAACAAAGAAACCATTTAGGAATTTTAAGAAAACTGAGTCAAAACCACCAAATATTATATCCAATGCAGATTCAGACCCTGAGGAAGAAGAAGAAGATGAAACAATTACATCATCCGATGAAATTGAAGAAGAGGAAGTCGTTGAATGCCATGGAATGTGGGATTTCATATTGCCTAACTCTGACACCGAAAATGAACAAGAAGCTTTTCCTGTGACTACTAGGAGCAAAAGTACCCCTGAACCTGTCCAGACAAGTTCCAAGAAAAGGAGTGTAGGTACTAATACTACAAAGGAAAAGGTACCCACAAGGAAGCTGGCTGCAACAGTTCCTCAAAACCAACCATCGTCCTCAAATATACCTTCAACATCAAAGACGTTGGTAGTATCGGATTCAATGGATTACAATATTATTGATGACATGAAGAAGACTAAGGCAAACATCACCATGTTTGAACTCAGTAAATTAAAACATCAACATAAATTGCTTCTTAAGGAACTAAATGCAGTTCCTTCCTCGCCTCTTCCTAGTGCTAAAGCTGCAAATGATTCAGGACAACCACCTCCTGGTAGAGTTGAGGCTACTGATACGATTCTAATCGGAGACAGATCGAATTCCCATACCCCCCCCCTTTCCTCTTAACCTTCGAAATCTACAATCGAAATCTACACAACTGTTTAATCGACTCAGGGGCATCATCTAATATAATGCCAGCTTCAGTTTGTTCTAAACTGAACATAGAACCCCAAAAGTCTTCAATTCACATTGTGCAGTTAGATAGAACCAAAGTCCAAGTCTTAGGGGAAATAAATTCTGTTACTATCAGGTTATCGGCCGATCCACGAGTAGTTCAAAGAATTGATATCTTAATCGCTAAGATACCTGAGTTTTATGGTTTAATTTTGAGCAGGGATTGGTCTGAGAAGCTCCATGGGTATATTTCTACCGATTGGTCTCATATGTGGCTGCCCTACAGGGGAAAGCCAAATCAAATAAAAATCAATCGGGAGAAACACATGACCCATACTGTCACAGAGTTCGAACAAGAAAATCAACCAATTGCATTTAATAATAATATATTGGGAAATTATTCTTCTGAATCATTCTTTGGAAATTATATTGCCCAACCATCTCCATTCTTAGTAAACAATTTCACATCCCAAATTGAAAATTTTTCACAAACTGACAGATCAAGATGTGTTAATGTTACTGAGAATTCTGTAAATAAAATTGTTGATAATTCTTTATTTTGGTCTTTATATTTTGACGGTTCTAAATCCAGTGAAGGATCAGGAGCAGGGTGTATTCTAGTCAGCCCTGAGGGAGAAAAAACAATGCTTTCTTGTAGGTTAGAATTTGAATGCACGAATAATACAGCTGAGTATGAGGCCTTGGTACAAGGACTATATAAAGCTATTGGCCTGAAAGTCCAATATTTGAAAGTGTTTGGCGATTCAGAGATTGTTATAAAACAAGTTCGAATACAATCCATTGTCTCTCTAATCACCTCAAACACTATCAGTCTTTAGTCCAGGAACTTATATCTCATTTCTTAGCATTCAATATTTCACCTATTCCCAGATCCCAGAATGCAGCAGCTGACTTGTTAGCCAATGTTGCTTCTAAACTCCTACCTTCTGAAGATTATAGCCCAGATAGATTTTCAGTAGAGTTGATTTTTAGGCCATCAATTCCTGACAATGTCACCAATTGGCGAGTGTTTAATCATGATGAAGACATCTTACATTTCTTAACTTCCGACAAGTCCTACAATGATCAGATCATTGATGAAAACGATCATGATCTTCAGATGAAAGAAAAGCATGAGGAAAACTCAATACCAAAACCTGTGGTTAAACTTGAAGATCTCTATGATATTAAAGACAAGTTTAAACAGGTAACCAATTCAAAACTCCAAAGTTCTACCTTAAGATTTGAATTGATAAATCTTGGTACTGAGCAGAACCCTCAAAATGTCAATTTAGGACTAGGGCTTTCTGTGGAAGAAAGGATAGCATTTATTAGATTATTAAGGAAAAACAAACATGTCTTCGCTTGGAAGTATGATGACTTAAAAACATATGATACATCAATCATCCAGCATACCATTCCAATGCTTTCTGAACAAAAACCAGTTCAACAAAAATTGAGGAAAATACATCCAAACTTAGAGAGTCGGATAAAATCAGAACTCAATAAACTCTTGAAAGCAAAGATTATTTTTCCGGTCCGGCATTCAAACTGGGTCTCCAATATGGTGCCTGTTAGGAAGAAAAATGGTGACATCAGGATTTGTATAGATTTCAGAAATCTGAATAAAGCAAGCCAAAAAGATAATTTTCCATTACCTACCATGGAGCAGATACTCCATTCAGTAGCAGGTTCTGAGCTAATGTCCTTTCTAGATGGTTTTTCAGGATACAACCAAATTCTGGTCCATCCTGATGACAGACTCAAAACTACTTTCAGAACAAAATGGGGAACTTACGCCTATCAGAAAATGCCTTTTGGACTTATTAATGCAGGAGCTACATTCCAAAGAGCAATGGATATAGCCTTCAAAGGATTGATCAACAAAACAATAGTCGTCTATTTAGATGACATTACTGTATTTTCTAAAAAGAGATCCAACCATTTACATGATTTGAATCAAATCTTTGAACGCTGTAGAAGGTATGGTATTTCACTCAATCCCAAAAAATCCTTCTTTGCTCTAAATCAAGGAAAGCTCTTGGGATTTATCGTTTCCAAAGATGGTATTTATATTGATCCTGACAGGATTAAAGAAATTTCTGAAATCCCATTTCCTCATAACAAAAAATCCATGCAGTCATTTTTAGGTCAGATCAACTTTTTCAAAAGATTTGTTCCCGATTTTTCTC
>JAXQQM020060040.1:0-44473 GCA_034641835.2 Pinus albicaulis | reverse complement strand
TATATATATGGCACATCATATGTATCTCACTACGCATATATATAAGCTTGCTTCCGCTTCGCTCTTTAGTGAATCTTCCAGGGGGGGTAGTGATTCTCAGAATTTGTTTGTATATATATATACTTGCCGCTTGGGTTAAGATTCCCAAAATTTGTTTGTGTATCGTTCCACCTGGGGTAATGATTCTTGGAATAAGGTTTTTATATATATACATACTTTCTACTTGGGGTAAGCGATTCCCGGAATTGGGTTTATGTATCCTCCAGCTAGGGTAGCGATTCTTGGAATTTTCGTCTCTGCCTCTGCTTGTGATAATGGCTCTGCCTCTGCCTCTGATATAACATCTCTTTTGTTTCCTTTGTTCGCTTCTTTGCTGCCTCTGCTACTTCTTTGTCTCTTCCTTTCTGCTATATCTGCTGCCTTATTTTCTTTGTGCTCCTTTCTCTGTTGCGTATATAGAATCCACTCCACCTATTATACTTGTAGCAAATCCCATGAGGCTCTGATCTTCTACACCTTCGATTCAATAGTTCTTTTCCTCAACTTTGAACTCCACTAGGTTACCAGAGTTCTGTTCCTCATCTTGATTTAATTCTGTAGAATGAATTGTGATGTATTCTTCCCAATAGTGCTTCCAAGTCTTCCCACTTGAATAATTGTTCCTCATTACTATGTCTCTCCAGTTCTGCTATTAAATGGCCCTCTTCTACTGTCCTCACTACTTTGTAGCACCTCATCTGACTCCTGCTGCCTTTGTTCCTTTTATTGTCTACTTTTCTTATGCTCTCTCTGCTGCCTCTGCTTCTTGTCCGGTTCTTTTCTCCTTTTTGTTGTTTCAGGTGTTCCTCCTCTTCCATGTCCTTCGCCATCAATGACAACCTTTCAAAAATTCTCCCCCTTTGGCATTGATGGCAACACATCCACCGATAATCCAATGCTTCCTCCAAGTCTTTCTCTGACTGGCTTCTTTTAGAAGACCCTTTCTTCTATTACCTGCTTTTCCTCCCCCTTTGACATCAATGGCAAAGGGTTGCAAATTTCTCAATGTTGATTATGTCTTTGCATTTCCTCTCTCTGATTTGTGTTTAGACCACCTTCTTCTGACTGTGTACCCTGCTGCTCCAGACTGGTGTACAAGACTGGTTGAGAGAACACTTTGAGGATTATTGATCTTGAATGTACACTGCAAAGTTGATACAATCCCAAAGAACTGACTCCTTTCACTTGTATAAAGAAGAAAGTGAGGATAATGAAACTTCATAGAACACATTGTACCATCTTTATCTAATCAAAGATGCATCATTGGATTAAACCTAAAATACTAAGCATGCTTCAAATATACTTCAGTTTCTAGTATTATATTCATAAGAAATCCACATCTGTTGAGGAATTTGTCATTGGAGTATGTATTTTTCTGCTATACACATCTGCAGTGCCACACTTGTTCAATTGTGATGATTTTAATATGTCTTTTATAGCTGTGGTACACCTTTCCTACCTGTTGGTGGTGATATGAGCTAGGAGGTTGATATTATCCTTAATATTTGAAGGTTCTTGTTACAGCTGTGATCAATGAATTGACCAGATTTTGATCTACGAGATCAAATTCCTTTACTTCTTGTATAATGTACTTTCAAAACAAAACCTTGAGGTAGGATGCATTCAATGTATTTGTCAATCTAACTTATCAACCATGCAATTCATTTATGACATAAGGAGGTATGTATGTCTATGATCAATCTCTCATTTAAAGGTGAATTATCAGCAAATACTTTGTGCTGGAGTAGTATAAAAAAACAAATTTGAGCTTCAGATGGTAATCACAGCTAGTCCTTTATTTTTCAGGTACTTTGACTGTTCTATCAGGATGAACTTCCACAGGAGCATATCCATGATGTTTAATTGAAAACTTAGCAAATAGACTTCACATTGTTTTGTAACTGATCTTAAGAAAGAGGCCTTGAAGATATACATGTACCAAATTCAGGAAGGCATGCAATTATATATATAGAATAAGATATTGCTTCAGTCCTCAATATACTACTTCAAGTGTAAGCAAGATAATGATATTTTTGCTCTACTACTGACCTTTTCATGCTGAATGCAGATAATACTAGGAATATTACCTTGAGGTTCTTTTTCCATAGTTCTTTGATCCTGTGGACCTGTATCATACTACTGCTCTACTGATAATGCTTGGTAACCTATTGATAAGCATGCTGCTTGTACCTAAACGCCAATTGACATTTCTTTGATAAACCATGCAGAGGTTTCACTTCAGCTTGCACATTTACCCATAATTAAGACATCCTTAATAAATTCTATTATTGAGCTCTCCATTGTTTTCAACAATAATCATCAATATACTGAATCTGATCTTGGCCTCATTAATATTTTTCTTTTTTTGTCATTTTGTTCAGAGGAAGTCACAACATTTTCTTTTCTAGGAATGCTCCAGAATCATTACTGCTTCAACTCAATTGTTCTAACATAGTGATCTTAGGGAAGACATCTTCAATTTCTTTCCTAGGAATCTTCATGGGCAGATCACTCAGAGATTTATCACTTACTTGACTGTACTCCTCCAAGGGGACTTTTCATAGATGAGTGATGTAATGATATTAATGAAGATAGGCACCTTTCTTACTCAACATTCTTAATGGGGTTCATTGTTAATTCTAGCAGTATGATGCATTCTGTGATCATCACTTTAATGTGCTAAAGTCTTCTTAGCTTACATGTCCATGGCTAAATTTCCTTTATATCATCATGGCTGCTTGCAGCCTTTTCTTCTTCCATCATTCTGTCGACTATAGAGTGCTTCAGTTTTTCTTCTTTCTCTATAGTTCTCTGATGGATAAAAAATACTTTCCCTTCCTGTCCATATAGATGTCTTCATTCCAAGGAGCTCTTCTTATACTACTTTCATGGGGATTATTTATGAACTGCTCTCCCCCTGAGATGTTGCTCCATATTTATCACTGATTGGATGTTTTCTTTGTTTTTTAGAGCAACTCCCCCTGAGACTATGCTAGATTCATTATGTTATTGAGATGATAGGTTCCCCCTTTCTCTTTTCCTTCCATACTTTATTGGGGTTCCTCATAATGTCTGCACTTCTTTTATATTCATAGTTTTGGTTGATTTTCTTTGTTTCCATCATCTGTCTAGAGTTCTTTAATGTATATGGCAGTTTGCAGTCTTTTGCTTTGTGACCAAGCTTGAGGCATCCATAACATCTTATTCTACCAAGGTATTTTTGAGTTGATGTACAATACTTTGTTCCCCTTTTTTAATACAATTTACATTCAACAAATTTATGTCCAAAATTATTGCATGCATAACAATAGCCATGGAAGTAATTTGTGTACCTGGTGTAGGATTGTCTTTTCCATTTTCTTGCTTGAGGGGTTCTACTCTTTTGCTACATCCTTTGCTGGTTGGACTGGATTGGCTTTGTCTTAAAATATGCTACATTATGTCCTGGTTTATGGCAAGAGAAACTTGTGCTATTTTTCATAGGAGGAAAGAACCTTCTTTGACATCTTCCAAATTTATTCATTTCATCCTCATGAGTGTATGAGCCTTTTTCTTCTGACTGTTTCATCCCTTCATTATCTATCCTCTCATGTTGCTTCTTGTTTTTGTTTGTTTCTTTGCAACTCATGTTCCTGCTGGTTTCTGCTTCTAGAGAAATTTGTTGAGCTGCTTCACTGTTCTTTACAGATTTTACAAAAATGATTTTCCTATTATCTTCAACCTTGGACTTACTAGTTTCACCTTCATATCCTATCCTAGCCTTTATGAGAGGTGACCTTTGAGCCTTTAGAATCTGGTCCAACTGTCCAGAGCCTTTCATTAGAGGTGTATTCATTAATAGTTCTCTTTGGGCTTTTTCTACGTTCTTTCTTAGGCTCACTACTTCTTCTTCCAATCTTTCACATTCCTGACTTTTCTTTCTCATTTGTTGCATTAGAGTGTCTTCTACTTTCTTTGCCTCTTCAAGCTGTGTCTTCAGGTCAATAATTTCTTTCCTATCTTCATATTCTCTCTCATCACATATTTGCACCACTGTCTTAAGGTCTTTGTTTTAATTTTTCAATTTTTCTATTTCAGTCAAAGCGGTGTCAAGCTTGGCTCTTTCTTCAGCTGTAATTTTTTCATGGTTCTTATCTCCATTCACACTAGCAGGTACTTCATTTGATTGAATATTTTCCTGTTGACATGAATTTTTCTTCTTCTTAATTCTCTTATCCTTCTTGTCAGTGAAGTCCTTAGTGTTTACTCCATGCATGAAGTGCAATCTATCCCATATTTCTTTTGCAGAGGTTAAATCCATTATCAACTCAAGGTCCTCGTTATGAATATTGTTATATATCACACATTTTTCCTTGGCATTCCTCTATTGTTCTTTCACCGTGGGTGAGTATTTGCAATAACCATCACACACAAGCTTCCATACCTCAAGTTCATAGGCTATTAAACCTGTTTTAACCTTATCTCTCCATTCAGGAAAGTTTGTTGTATTTAACACATGTGCATTTTGATAGTCCATGACTCAACCAGATCTCCTTCAAGCTATTAAGCTTAAACTAAAGGAACCTGCTCTTATACCAATTGTTGAACCCTTATTTAAACTGAGAGGGGGGGGGTGAATCATTTTAACACATTCATGGAATTTTAAAACTTTTTCATTAAAACTTATTTACACTTTCATTTCATGTTCAACTTAATATGTGAGTAGTTTTAGAATGTGAGCAGCAAGTATTAACAGTAGATTTAATATGAGAGCAGCAAGTATTAAGCATATGAGATAAACCACATCAACACATAAACATCATGCACAGAGACACCAGATATAAGTGGAAACCCATAAAGGGAGAAAACCACATCTTATTATTGTTTTGATGCAAAGGCAAGCTCCAACTCCCTCTCACCACTGATTTTCTGTAGGCACCAAGCTACAAGAGGCTCCTACCTCAATTCTGCAAGCTACAACTTGCAAGGAAGCTCCAACTCCCATCAATTTTCTGTAGGCACCAACCTATAGGAGGCTCCAACCTCAGTCAGCTACAACTGACATTTATCAAGCTACAACTTGATAGGGAAGCTCCAACTTCCTTACTCTTTCAAAAATAAACACTTTCTGATTTACCTTGGATTTCAGCTTTGTTCTGTTCCATCTACTCTGTTGTTCATATATTCTCATATCTACCCTGTATCATCTCTGCATCTTCTCAGATTCTCTATCAGCTTCTCCTTCTTCTCTGCTCATCTCCTCCTTCTTCTCTGCTTAGCTCCTCTTTCTTCTCTCCCTCACTGCTTCATTTCTGCATTCTCTTCACTCACTCTCTTTAACCTCTTGCAACTTTCTTATTTTCTTCAACTCTCTTCAATTCTGCTGCACACTCTCTTCTTCTCTCACTCTCTTTTGTCAGCCTTCTCCCTTTAGATATTACCTTGTTTTATACAAAAGAGTTTCATGGCTGTTTGTATTCTATTAGGAATTCGAAATGGACAACCATGTCCCTTTGCCTTCTGCCTTCTCCTCTCTTTTATCCGCTCATTCAGAAAATATAACTGTAGGTACCAGTCTATCATTACAGTGGGATATTTGTTCTTCTCTGGAGACTTTCCAATGCATCACAACAATATAAATCAATTAAAATATTACATTTGTTTACAATGAGAGTTCCAGCTCACTCATACAGCCTTTTGGATCACTGTGCATTTGTCTTTTCTTTGACTGTGTTTGTCCCTTTCTCTCCTCGGTATGCCTTTCTGTTTATGGCTTCTGCGTAACTCCTGTATTTATGTAACTGCACTTTTTAAATCATGTGACTCTGTAACAACACCTTTTAAATATATAATAGTGCCTTTTATATATATAAGCAACTGCTAACTTTAAATCTGGGCAACGTCCAAACATTTAGATAGAAAGTGTCTTGTTGATGTGGTGAGTTCCGCAAGCGGAACATACATACACCACAGCTTTTGTTTTATGGCAGTTCTGCATATATAATTTAAACCAAACTCTAATCAACATTCAACCTTTATGATAAATTGTGTTACATAGGGCCCACTTTATGGAATGGATACTCATATAGGTATAGACTCCATGTCATAAAACTTTACGGTTTCAACTTTCCTTCATATCATAACGTGGATAAACCAACACACATGCATATATCAACAGGGAATTGTGGGCCCACGAATATACATAACTCTACATAATATATGCGTTCGACGCATGTCATAACTCCACATAATATGTGTTCGTCCATATAACAAACCAACAATAAAAATCTTGCTTTTATATGAAACCTTCAAATAACTCTTGGCCATATAATATACCCATTTAACATGGGAAGCAAACTTTCGGGCCCACTTGCCGATCTTTGTCTATCCACCAATGCGATGAGCTACCTCCGATTTGATGCGATGCGATGAATCAATTTACAAATACTTTCAATTGTGATTAATCGCAATCGAAAATTCCATTTGCATGTTCTGATGCACTTTTTCTGATGCGATCAGTCACTATTCACTTAAATGTGCCGATGAGATTAGAACTGGAACTCAAACCAATAAAATCATAATTTGTAGACCCATCAAGTCCGGAACTCAATCGCAATCGCAATCCTTTATTGTCATGCTCCGATGTTCTGCTTTTGTCCGATGCGATTGACCACGGTTCACTGCATTTTGCCGATGCGATTGGAACTGGAACTCAAACATTTTTTAACTATATTTTATAAGCCCATCGGGTCTAGGCTTCAATCGCAATCGCAATTCTTTGTTTATATGACCTGCTGCCAACTTTTTCTCTGATGCGATTCATACAGGTCCCACCACATAAGCCTTTTCATTTTGATAGAACCTTTGGTTATTTAGATCTTGTGCTACATATGAAAGTATATTCTATGGACCTTTATATATATATAGAATCCACTCTACCTGTTATACTTGTAACAAATCCCATGAGGCTCTGATCTTCTACGCCTTGAATTCAACAGTTCTTTTCCTCAACTTCGAACTCCACTACGTTACCATAGTTTTGTTCCTCATCTTGATTTAATTCTGTACAATGAATTGTGATGTATCCTTCCCAAGGGTGCTTCACAGTCTTCCCACTTGAATAATTGTTCCTCATTACTCTGTCTCTCCAGTTCTACTATTAAATGGCCCTCTTCTACTGTCCTCACTACTTTGCAACACTTCATCTGACTCCTACTACTGCTATAGGGTAAACTTCTTGGGTGGTTGGTTTTCGTATATCCCTCTCAGGGCTTTCCGGTGCCCGAGGCAGATAGTCAGATTAGCTATGCTGTTCACAAAGATGGTATGAGCATGTTCATATTAGCTTGAAATAACTTGAAGGAATACAATAGAGAATTACCTCTTTGACAACTTTAAAATCCTTTGGAGAGCGCTACGCAACAAAGCAAGAGTCCTTCTTCACCGGCTCCAAATCTGAATCCTGCAATCAGTCAAAGCACCCGCGTAACTTATGATATAACATGTATTCTATCAATTAAATCAAAAATAAACTTCTAGATTATACACATCTGAGCCATTCATATCATACTAAACAAATATTGAAATAACAATATAACATTAAGCATCGAATGGACAAAACGAACATAGTTCTATTGATTTTGAAAGAAGGAGGATTACAACCATCGGTTGTACCAAGCCCTCCTTAGTCTCCCAATCTCTCTTCTCTACCAAGTGAAGAAGTCCAAGCCAACAAACTCTCTAGGAGCCTCTTTGACTCTTGGCCTTCACAATGTCACACTATTCTCTATTCCACAAGTATGCAAGAACTTTTGAGCAATCCTTCGACCTTCAATTAAGAGCCTTCAGCTCCTTCTTATAGGAGAGGGAGAAAGTCATTGTTGCCCTTCTCTTTCCACTAGTTTGGAATGGAAAAGGCTTAGATGTTTCCTTGATCTCCATGCTTTTTCCTCTCTTGGAGTTCAGTCTTCTATGGCAATGACCAATAATGGCGAATTATTACAGAGTTTCCTTTGTGCCCGACTCCTTCGTGAGGAAAGTGGAGTTCAAATCACCTATCACTCTTTTCACAATTCAAACTTAAAACACGAATGTGCACGACCATCAAGTGTAAACGAGAGCGTTGCCACAGCGCCTCTTGACCAACTATATTTTCTTGCTGCTCTTTGCACTCCTAATTCATTCTCGTGACTTACGCCAAACGTGAAATAGGTTTAATTTAGGTCCTTGTACTTCTTCCATATTTGTCTTCCCCTCTGAGCTGATGAGGAGGTATTTTGACCTGTAACAGATGCCCCCTAAAGTGTGAGGTCAGAGACGAAGACGATGGCCGAAATACTTTATAATTTGTAGAGAGAGAGAGATTGAAAGACTGAGGAAAACCTGAAACAACAACATATGTCAGAAAATATAGTATTTTCCAAGAGTCGGGCATGTCCCATGCTTAGTAGCTTTAAAAAACATGATTTCTCTAGAATAGAGATATGAAGAATCTATCCACCAATAGGCACAATGTGGAAGTGTCTGTCATAACAGGATCAGGCTGAAGAAGCTGTCTCCATAAACAATATCGCAGCTTGGGGAAGGGAACACAACTTTAATGGTGTAGCCTTTGCCCCAAGGTCTTGACCACCGATTCACTTAAACTGCATATTTCTCAACATGTGAATGAAGGAGTTGTCGTCGAACATGTGAGAAATCATCTGATTACCAGTCAATAATGAAAACTGTTAACAGACGCGAAGGTGGCCACCGATAATGATGATGGTCCCTAAGATGCCCAATACAATCTAGCGAGTGTGAATAAAAGGAGTTGAAGTCGAACACTTGTAGAATCATTCTACCAAGAGCCAATGATGAAGACTCTTGATCAAACACGAGACCACCTGCCACTGATGTCTGCAAGTATCTGGGTACTGATGGGTTTCTGGATCAACTTCCTAGATAAGGTGTTGAAGTCGATAGGAAGTGATCTGTTGAAAGGTAGGCACTGAGGCGTCCTACATCAGTCAACACGAAACGGAAACCAACTGATTTTGCTTATGATTTGAGATATGGAAGAGTAAATGGGAACGTCGGACGACAAATAATTTCTGGCATAATGAACGGTTTGGTTGATAACAGGAGCAGTAGATAACGAGATATGCTTGAACAATAGAAGGCACTCTAGCAGGGTACTAGGCAGCGGAAGCATGATGAACACCAAAGAGTGTGTTAGGATTTTACCGGTGCAAGGACACTGGGAAATGAAGGCTAATACTCATAGATGGTAGGGTTCGGCTAACTGCGAAAGAGTTTTCTGGGAAGTGCCATGTTCAAGAATTTTGCTGCCAAATCGACCTTTTTGAAAATGTAACAGAGGTAATATCCATCTTGTCCAAATTTTCCCCGTCTGATTAAGTTTAACGAGTCCAGACGAGTAAACTCGGTGAATTTTTCATGTTTAGAGAGTCTGAAAAATGTCAGGAAAGACAACTCTGTGCCCCATCTGATTAGGTTTAACGAGTCCAGATGAGCAAACTCGGTGAATTTTTCATGTTTAGAGAGTCTGAAAAATGTCAGGAAAGACAACTCTATGCCCCATCTGATTAGGTTTAACGAGTCCAGATGAGAAAACTCGGTGAATTTTTCATGTTTAGAGAGTCTGAAAAATGTCGTAAAAGACGACTCCATTGGGGTACCTTTGTCATGTCTTGATAACCGGGCACGGCAAAGGGGTAATAGTAAGCCCGAAATAGTTCATTTTCCGTAAGTTAGTCCATCGAATCCGGAAAAGTGAGAAATCTATGTTCAATGGACGTCTACCTCATTTTGTTATGAGTACGAGGAGACGAAGTAAACTCAATCTTCTTTGTGAAATTTTAACGAGCCTACCAAAGAAAACTCGGTACCTCCGTGAAATTTTAACGAGTCACGCGGAGAAAACTCGATACCTCCGTGAAATTTTAACGAGTCACGCGGAGAAAACTCGATACCTCCATGAAATTTTAACGAGTCACGCAGAGAAAACTCGATATACTTTTTCTGTTTAAAGAGCTTTGAAAAAGAGGAAAATAATGGCTCCTTGTTCTTTGTCTTAATAGTTTAACGAGCCTGACAAAGGTGACTCGGGATTTTTTCGGTTTTATGAGCGAGAAAAAGATTCCTAAAAAGAATGCTCAGTACTTCTCCATAGTTTTTACGAGCCTGAAGAAGAAAACTCTAGGTTTTTCGGATTAACGAGCAAGAAAAGACCAAAAAAGAACGCTCGATGCCAACTTCGTGTGAGTTTAACGAGTCTGAAGAAGAGAACTCGAGGTTTTTCAGATTAACGAGCAAGAAAAATACCATGAAAAGAACGCTCGATAAAACATGAGTGTGTCTGCTCATAAATCTTGATCCCTTATTAGAATCATCAGTACCAAATCTCAAGAGTTGCGACATGTGTACAACGAGGAATCACGACTTTGCCGACTGACTTAAGAGAGTCATGCCCCAGAATTAGCTATAAGAAGGTCAGAAGACATTCATTTTCACTGTTTCGAGTGCTGTGAAGAAGCTCTAGAGTGGAAAAGGGGTGGAAACTTCAACTGGTGATTACGGTCGATCCGGGCAACAGTTTTCTATCCCGCGAGATCCAGGTAAGAGCTAGAACCTCCTGTTATCATTTAATTGCCAATTTTTTAGTTTTTACTGGTTCAAAATTAGGAAATTTTGAGGCCCTAGAAAAATATTTGCGCCTAACGCGGGTCAGGAGTACAATATCCGCGTTAAACGCATAACCCGTCAGGGATATAAGCGTTAGAACGCTCTGTTTTGTATTAGTGACCGCGTTAGGCGCAACATGCTTTCTAGCAATTCAATTTTTTCATTTTTGAAGTGGTCCAGGAAAATTTTCATCGGTTGAAAATGTTGCATTTGCAGGTGTTCAGCTGTTAATCATGAGTACCTGGTGAGAGAGAGAGCATGAGCGGGAAGAACGAGAGATGGTGACGGATGCGGCAAGTTTAATGGCTCTCCGGAGGTGCGGATTGCTTAAGTATGCCCGTTTAGAACTGATGAGGGGTCAAGAGGACCTCCTGAGGTGGCTGATCCAGCAGTGGGACGAACGACATCATGTCTTTCGGATTGGTGGCAATGAGCTCGCCATCGAAAAAGATGATGTTTACTTTTTGACCGGCTTGTCATGTCGTGGGGCGAGGCCCAATTTGACGGGGTCCAGAGCTGACCCTCGTTCTACTACTGATTTGATCCATGCGCACTGCATACGTGGCACCCAGGCTGTGAGTAACCGTATACCTATCGCACAGGTGACTTTGAGATCCTTGCGGTCTATTCTATGGATGATTGTTTGCTTGGCAGGCGCCAAGAGTCAGCATGTGGCTACCAAGGCCCAGATGCTCCTAGCCTTGGATTGTATGCAGCCTCACGTTTTCAACTGGTGTGATGGTGTAGTCCGTCGGGTCCGAGCAGAGCTTACTGCATGCAAGACCCGTACTCAAAGAGAATTTGGGTACGGAACACTGATTGTTTCTTTCATACTAGAGCGGATACCACTGATGAGGCCCAGGATCCCTACAGCGCCATTGGGTCCACGCGAGCCGAGGCAGGCTCGGTGGGCCACTTTGCTTCCACGGACTGGAGAGGGTCCCGTCCGTCACTGTTTTGATGAGGGATTTTTTGATTGGCTGGACTCTCAGATCATCATGATTGAGGATTATCCTTATGCAGGGATGAACTTCACAGGTGATCCCGAGCTAGTCCTGCCCCCTGGCACCCAGTGGGGGCCCGATGGTAAGAAAAAATGATCAGTTGTTTTCAAAGAAGTTTTTGTTTTTAGCTTTTGAATGTTTATGTAATTTTTTTTTTGTTGAAAAAGGGGTGAAAATGAAATTTTGACATGAAACTTTTGCTTGCTTGACACAGATGTGGCACCCGTCCGTCCAGCTGGGGCCCCTCGCTATGCACGGCGAGGATTGCAGCTACCCGCAGCTGGCGCACCTGTAGAGGAGGCGGAAGCCGGCGACGACGATGATACCCAGATTTTACATGAACTCTCCAGGAACCTGGAGGGTCTGAGTATGGGTATACCACCACTTCCTATGCGGGAGGTTCCAGTTCGTCTGCAGCAGCATACTGTGGGTGTGCCAGAGAGATACCTGGTTCCTCTGAGGAGGATGGCTAGAGCAGTTGTATGCTATTATGAGCATCAGGCTTAGCTGTTTGGAGTAGATGTATTAGTGTCAGAGCATGGCTTAGTGAGCCAAATTTTGTAAAACACCCCGAGTTTTGGGAGATTTTTATTTTTTATGTTTTCTATGTACTGGACATGACATATATCTATATATATATATATATTTTGGTGATTTTGTGTTTTTTAAATTTTTATGCATTTTTTGATGTGATAAAAATATATGTACTCATGAGTAAATATTTTACAATAAATGTGACAAATGCCAATCTAACACATAATTTTCCAAAGAATCAGCTAATGCATTAAATTCTCTAGGAACGTGCTCAAATGTGATTGTTTGAAATTGACGTTCTAAAAGTCGCACTCGTAAAAAATAACGCAACAATACAGGGTGGCGGACGCGGTAATGATTGTTTAGCTGCATAATGATGAGTTGGGAATCTAACTTGACCACTAAATCGGAGATGTCACGAGATGCCGCTTCCGTGAGGAGTTGGATCACTGACATGTATTCGGCCACATTGTTGGTGGCGTTACCCAGGAAGATCCCCCCGGAACCAAGAAGGTCCGACTCAGGAGTATAGAGAACCCAAGCAGCTGAAGCAATGTGCCTAGTGTGACGACTAGCACCGTCTGCATACCCGACGTATGATAACGAGTGTGATGACATCTGTGCGAAAGAAAAAGATTACATGAGAAAAACACTTCAAACCAATCAAATAATCCAGAAGCATCAAAATAAAAATAGGAAAAACTTATATACATAAAATTACAAAGCATATGCCTAGTGTGAAACTAGGCAAAATACTTCTTCAGATAGAGCCCGTTGCGGGGCTCCTCGAGTGGAATTCCATTACAGTCCTGTAGTTCGTAAGCTCCTTTTGAGAGGGCTTTAGTAACGATGTAAGGACCGAGCCACAATGGTTGGAGTGTTCCTGCCCCCAAGAGGTCATGTTTTTGATCATAAAGTAGAACAAGATCGCCTTCTTGGAAAGAACGAGGCTTGACAGATTTGTTGTATTGAGCTTTAACTCGGCGTTGGTGAGCTTCGAGTGCTAGTGTAGCATCTCGACGAGTTTCGTCCAGGTGATCGAGCGAGAGAAAGCGCCCTTCGATGGTGGTGGTGCCAGGCAGGAGTTCAACGGCCAGTTTAAGCGATGGGATTTCGCACTCAATCGGAAGTACTGCCTCCAGGATGAAAGCAAGTTGGAAAGGTGTAATATTTGAAAAGCAATACGGAATATTTCCCATGATACCTGTCTTGACCGAGATATCGATGAGTAAAGTTTTGGAAAGATTACCCATGTTCCCCTCTGAATCGATAGTGTGGAAAGTCGTATAAGAGGAGGGAGCGATCTCAGGTTGGTCAAAGAACGGGATTTCTGTTTTTATCGCCTCCGAATCAATCGTCGAAGCGCGATGGTGGAACTCTCCCCAAGGTCGTTCTTCTAACGACATGATCTCTCGAATAGCTTCGTCTGTAGGCCAGAATTCATTGAGGAGATCTTTAGAGAGAACTGTTATGGGAGAGAGGGTCGTACCTGTGGTCGAAACCATATCAGTGGAGGGTTCAGATGCGACTTGGATGGCTTGGTAAGCCAACTCAACCGGCGAAAGCGGCATCTGATCTCCATAGGAATCAATTTCTGAAGGTGCCGGAATGATCCATGGGTCGATAGAGCCATCCAAAGAGGTGGATATCATTGCAACCGTGTTTGGGATCTGAGGCGGCGGTAGAGGAAAACAACCCAGTAGGGAAGATGCCTTCAGAAGACTGGTACCGATACTGACGTAAGAGTCAGGGACACCTCCTATTAAGGGTACAAAGCTACTTGGTACAGTGGAATAATCAGGGGTGCAGAAGGATAGCTGATCGACTGTGACTATTCACCCATCCAATGGAAATAGGATGAGTCGGAAGACCGAAGACACGATGGCGGTCATAGCATAGGACCAACTGCGACCGAGCAATAGATTATAGTTGAGATGACGCTCTACGACTTCAACGTCCACGTTTACTGTTTTCCCACCAAGAGTGACAGGAAAGCTAGCAAGGTATCCTTTGGGTAGGAACGTGTGGCCATCGAAAGCTTTCAGGGAATTCGATGGCGGGGTTAGAGTAGGAGAACCTAAATTTAGCCAGCAAGCTTGTGACATAACGCAGGTCGAAGCACCTTCGTCTATGACAGTGCGATGGATGGGTCTCCCTTTCGACACAACCTGCACCTGGAATGCGAGTTGATGTGAGAGGCGAGGTTTAGCCTTTTCCATATCAAAGATTGCTAGCGTGGAATCCTGGGGGTCTATTCCGCCAATGGCCGAAAGCAAGGCTTTCCTTTGTGCTGGACAGGTTTGTAATACTTCAAGTGCCGACATGGCTGACGGTGCCTGCGCCAAATCTTCTACAATATTGTAGTTTTGGGCTGCACGTGCAGAGGTATTATGAGTCGTGCGTCGAAGCGTCCCTTTGGGGGGACGAATTACAGGTTCAGCAGTAGGCCTTTCGATATGCAAATCGTTAGGCGGCGGCGGATTGGAACTAGTTCCAGGTTCTTGAGCATCTATGGTAGGGGCTCCATAAATCTTGGCGCGAGTTTGAAGGTCAATACTCTCGATGCCATAAATGGCAGATGGTCCTTCGCCGGAAGGATGCGATCCACCATTGCCCCGTTGATGGGGTTGTGGCGGGTTGTCAACCATATGTTGATGTTGCTGCTGTTGATTGGGGAAAGGATTGTGAAGAACGGCAGGTGTTCTCCCAGAATCCTTGTTAGCAATAAAATCAGTGCATTCCTGCAACCGAGGACATTTGTATGTCAAGTGGTCCTCCGCACAGATTTTACAAGGAAATCTCATGGGTTTATCCTTTCCTTTTTCGTTAGCAGCATTTTTCTGATTAGAGTTATTCTGATTATTCGACTGCTCTTTCGAAGAAGATGTTTTCTTCTTATTCTTCCTATTTTTCCCGTTGGGTTTTTGTGAGGTTTGCACCGAATTTACCTCAGCGGAAGGGAGAGGAGTCGTTTGATGGGGGGCGGTGGCAGCTGAGGATGGCTGGAAGGTTTTCCCCCAAGACTGATTGGTGGCTACACCAGAGATCGCGCCAACGAGACCGTCGGCATGAGCTCCGGTTTTCTTAGTAGCCGGAGGGTTCGGGTTACCGGGGGCATGGGGGAGCAGATCGTAAAGCGTGCCGGATTGTGAATAGATCAAATCCAGGTGCTGGGCACCACGAATACATTGATCTTCTGTCACCGCACCAGAAAGGCCAATGTCTTTAGAGATATGGGGTAAAAGAGACTTGCAAAACCAATTTTCCAAGAGATGGTCCGGAATTGGCGCTTTGACAAGCCTGCTCCTACGTCTCCATTCATGAATATGGTCGGAGATGTGGGTGGCGGTGTCTTGGCGCAGTGATGTTAACAATTCTGTGCCGGTTTCCACTCTAATTGGTAGTTGAAAGTTCTTTAAGAACTCCATCGCTAAAGCGCCAAACGTATTGATGGTGGCGCGTGGTAATTCAATGTACCACTTGGCGGCATTGCCTGTAAGGGTGCGGGAAAACAGTCGAAGGCAGACACTATCATCTACCATGGAATTGGATATGGACCACAAATGGAAGGTAGTGATGTGTGCGGCTGGGTCATCTCCATGCTTCCCGTCGAACTTCGGGATATCTGAAGGAATCTTATGCGGTATAGGAGGCCAAAGCGAGTTGTGATTGATGGGGTCGTTTGTCAGCCCCGAGTTCAACCGCTGCTGCGCATAAGACTATTTGGACCATAGGGTCCCCCCATCCACGTGTTACCAGAAGGGTAAGTGGGACTTTGAAAAAAACCTCCCATAGGTGGAGGAGTAGGAACATACGGTTGCTGTCCATAGGGCATAGCGTATTGAGGGGAAAATGGTTGGTTGCCTCCAGCGTAAAAATGCCCTCCCACTCCAGACGGAGGTTGGGGTTGGTTAGTCCAAATGGATGCAATAGAGTTTCCCGGAGGCATACTAGTATTTGCATAGTTTGGCAACGGTATAGATCCTACGCCTATGTTTGAACCACTTAAGGGGATAATATTTACAATGGGTTGTCCCATTTGTCCTAAGGATTGCATAGGAAGAGAAATATTCCCTGCTACCTGTGTACTGATAACACTGCCCCCTGGTATAGTGGCTAGGGGGTTTGAACTCAACAGAGGGTTCCAACCGAAAGGGTTGCTAAAGGGCACCGAAGTAGTCGTGCTCGTGGGAAGAGCTACCGTGGTCCCCAACGTGGTCACGGTAGGAGTAGATGCCGAAGGGTTCGGTAAACTACTGACAGTTGTGTTGACCATAGGGTTGGGGGTAGGCATATGTTGACTACTGGGGTTACCCAGTAATGGCATAGAACTGACCACCGGCGGGGAGGATGATGGCGAACCAGGGATGGTTGCCATTGGTATCGACCCCGTGGATACCGGTGGAGAAATAGATGTTGGTGTTGCCGCAGACATATCTTGGCGCGGTGGAATCTGGATTATCACCGGTCCTAACGGATCAGTGAGCGGAGGATTGTAATTAGGTACAATGCCTTCAGTGAAAGGGTCCTCCGGGAGTTCCGGCTGATAAGGGTCTATGTGATGATCCAGATTAGTCAAAGGAGACTGCTCTTCCGTAGAAGGCCCGGGTTCACCAAGGTTCAATCTTTCCTCTAAGGTGAGAGGAGGTAGACCTTGTTGTCGTCTAGACTGACGGCGTGGGTCAGGGGACGCCACGGTGACCGGTTTAATTTTAACAAATTTTATTTAAAATGTGATATATTATGAAGTCTCAAGTGACAGTAACCACACACTTACTAAAAAGAAAAAAGACTCTAAAATCAATCAACAAGCAGCCAGTATAGGGTGCCCTGTCTGAGTACTACCGTTCACTGGTGATGAAATCCAGTCTCACAATAGCATACAGAGAGGGTTGGTAGAAAGTACAGTTACGGTTACTCTAGAGCTTCGCCCGAACCCCAGACGATAGGTGTAAGCACTCTCATGAAGACGAGTACCCTCCTAAAGACTGAAGACAGAGTAGGTCCGTCTGTTTCAGGTACCAGGACAGCCCGTCCCAGTCACCTTGTGTAAGTCCCTAAAAGTATAGCCACTAAGGATACCTCAAATCACAGACACTATCAGGGGGGTCCACGGTAAAGGACAGTGTGCTATATGGGCAGAATACCTAGATCCCCGATCTAGTTTCGACATCCCCGAAGGGAACCCCAATATATAACACACCCACAGGATGTAGTCGAAGGCGGGCTACCTTCTAGTGCACCCAAGTGTTGTCTCGCGCTGAGCTCCGGTAAAGGAACGGTCCCAATAATGTGAGTGCAGCAGGATTTCACTTGTTAATGACTCTAGTTTTCAAGTTTTGAGATCTTGGGTAGTTTTCTCACTTTCCTAACCCAAGATCCTAGCCTAAACTACTGTTTGTGTGAGCTCAAAAAGAGTTATTAGATTGATTTTATTATCTCTTTGTTTTTAGTGTACTTTTTTATTAGTCCGGCGGAGGGGAAATGGACGTATGAAGTATAGTGAGACTCTTGACTCAATAAACCATGCAAAACATGCTCTAAATATTAACTTCAATGAACAATGTTTCTACAAGGAGAGGTTTCTTTTTCAATCATCCATGCACCAACATGTAAATAACACAGCTCAAATTTTAAGATTCAGCTTTCTATCTACCTCTTTTAACAGTCTGTGAACCAAACTTTCAGAATAAACTCAGCTTAAATGCAGAAAAATATATATATATAAAAATTTTCTCTTTAAAAAAGTAAATGCTTTGCACATTAACTAAATAAGAGAAACAAATAATCAATGCCAGTTTAGCAGAAAAGCACAGGGATTCGGTCTGTGAAAGGTACTGGTGGCCAAAAAACTCCACAGCTAAAACACAGTCACGGAAGTGAACAACAGGGTTTTGGGCTAGGTAACGCTCTGTCTATGAGAAAATACAGCATTATAACGCACTGTATTTAAGCCTAGACTGCGTTATAACGCACTGGATATACTGCATAGGTCGCGTTAACCAGGGAAAAGCTCTTCAGTTGGCCAGACAGGCACAGGATTGAACTCTGCAAGCGTTTGGTATGTCTACTAGGCATCAAAAAATGGTCGGAAGGATACTGAACAGAGGAGAGAAGAAATAAAGGGAAAAATAGTCTGGAAACTATGGGGACACTCCCCAGTGGAGTCGCCAATTCTGCTATAGGGTAAACTGCTTGGGTGGTTGGTTTTCGTAGATCCCTCTCAGGGCTTTCCGGTGCCCGAGGCAGACAGTCAGATTAGCTATGTTGTTCACAAAGATGGTATGAGCATGTTCATATTAGCTTGAAATAACTTGAAGGAATACAATAGAGAATTACCTCTTTGACAACTTTAGAATCCTTTGGAGAGCGCTACGCAGCAAAGCAAGAGTCCTTCTTCACCGGCTCCAAATCTGAATCCTGCAATCAGTCAAAGCACCCGCGTAATTTCTGATATAACAAGTATTCTATCAATTAAATCAACAATAAACATCTAGATTATACACATCTGAGCCATTCATATCATACTAAACAAATATTGAAATAACAATATAACATTGAGCATCGAATGGAAAAAACGAACATAGTTCTATTGATTTTGAAAGAAGGAGGATTACAACCATCGGTTGCACCAAGCCCTCCTCAGTCTCCCAATCTCTCTTCTCTATAAAGTGAAGAAGTCCAAGCTAACAAGCTCTCTAGGAGCCTCTTTGACTCTTGGCCTTCACAATGTCACACTATTCTCTATTCCACAAGTATGCAAGAACTTTTGAGCAATCCTTCGACCTTCAATTAAGAGCCTTCAGCTCCTTTTTATAGGAGAGGGAGAAAGCCATTGTTGCCCTTCTCTTTCCACTAGTTTGGAATGGAAAAGGCTTAGATGTTTCTTTGATCTCCATGCTTTTGCCTCTCTTGGAGTTCAGTCTTCTATGGCAATGACCAATAATGAACTGGTGCTTCTGCAGTTTCCTTTGTGCACTGACTCCTTCGTGAGGGAAAGTCGGAGATTCAAATCTTTCTCCGTGCTCTTTTCCCAATTCAAACTTAAAACACGGGTAACGCGACCATCAAGTGTAAACAGAGCGTTGCCCTAGCCACTAACGCGGCCAATATATTTCTTGCCTGCGTTATAACGCCCTTGTTCTGTTCTATATATGCGTTACCCTGGCAGAAATAGGTTTAATTTAGGTCCTTGTACTTCTTCCATATTTGTCTTCCCCTCTGAGCTGATGAGGAGGTATTTTGACCTGTAACATTCACATGCAATGCTACAAGCCTATCAACACTCCTCTTCTAGGAAATTGGAGGAAAGAGGATGTTACATCAGCAGAGGTAGTGGATGCCACTGTTTATCGACAGTTGGTGGGTTCACTCAAGTAATTATTTAATACAAGACCGGACATATGCTATGTGGTGAACCAACTTTCACAAGCGATGGTTAAGCTTACCAAGCTCTTTTGGAAGGTAGGAAAGCATGTCTCGAGATATCTCAGGGGCACATCCGAGTATGGTTTATGGTATAGACAAACGGATGAGGTGAAGTTGCATGGCTTCACGGATGCATATTGGGCAGGCAGCCCAATAGACAGAAAGAGCACATCAGGAGGGATTTTCAGTATCGGATCTACGACAGTTTCTTGGTACAGTAGGAAACAAAGATTTGTGGCACTCAGTTCAGCGGAATCAGAAAACATGGCAGCAAGTCAAGCTGCATGTGATGCTATCTGGATGAGGAAGATCCTAGTTGGTTTGTTTGGTTCACATTTAGATCCTACAATGATACATTGTGATAATCATAGTTACATTAAACTATCGGTTAATCCCGTGTTTCATGATAGATATAAACATATTGATATCCAGTATCATCATATCAGATATTGTGTGCAGAAAAAGATCCTGTTGCTTCAATACATTCCTACGGAAGATCAGGATGCAGATATTCTGACGAAGGCGCTCACCAAGAGAAAATTCGAATACCATAGAGGCAGGATCGGGGTGAAAGATAATCCCTATCTTGTTGAGAGGGAGTGTTGAGATTCAACAAGATGATGAGCTTAGTGAAAAGAGTCGCCTTCACTAAGTGGGCCCGCAGGCTATTTTTGGCGCAATTCTATTTTTAGACATGATGATCATATTTCAGAAGTTACAGGATGTATGCATGCTTATTGTATACTAATTTCTACATCCACTTCGCATCGCAACCAACTTACCATACTGTGTGAACCTTAAGACATAAAATCTCTGATGTGCACTACTGTGTAGTTCCGACGTGTAGCTTCTCCACTTCGCATCGCAACCAACTTAACTTACCCTGCGACACCTTAACGCTAAACTCTCAAAAGTTGTGATTTGTGAAATCGCTCCTGATGCGATTCGATCTCCATCGTTGGTTTGTGCCTGATCTAACGAACCTCGTTGTTGCTTGCGAATCCGATTGGTCTTCAATTCTTAACACATAAACACTGTTATTCCTGGTTTGCAATGTGTGATATGTTCATGGTTGCCATGTGATTATCACCGTTGATCTGTACGATATCTATGGTCCTCACTGCTACTTGCAAATCCGATTGTCCTTCCCGACTCATCTTGTGGTGTAATATCATCCATTCATTTCTCACCTTCACTTCTGCGATCTAATCCTGACAGTATGCTCACCTCCACACAACTCTTCTTCGCCTCTTCTACCTGCTTTTATCTATGTCATCAATTCTTAACCCTCAATTTTGCGATCCGATCCTCGCCATCGATTCCTTCTTAAGAATTATTCTAAATGTTCTGTATTTATTCAATTTATGTTCTTTATACTATCGCCACTCTGTAACAGCGGTTCCTCCATGCTACTCCTCCTGAGCTTTTTTGGAGTTCTTCAATGTGAATCTCTCCTGAGATTTTTCTTTTGGCTATTCATATAACCACTACATCGTCTCGAGCCTTCATTTGTTGCCTTTGCTACCTCTGCTTCTCTGCTGCTCTTTTATGCTTTCTTACTGCATTGTTGCTTGATCTTGTCCTTTGCCTTATTTTTGGTTCTAGTGGTGCTCCTTTGTGCTCCTTTTCCATCAATGAAAATATTTCCAACATTGTATTTACCTAAGCTCTGAAACCATGTTAATTTTCCATTGTTTTATGCTTAGTACAATCAATTAGCCCAATATTTTCTTCAAATAAAAATTAATTATATTCTTCCAATGATATATAGAAATTGTAGATAGAACAGTAAATGAAATGCACAATACAAGACAACTAAGAGAAATAGCAAGAGACACGAGATTTGGTCAAAGACTAGGGGAAAAAACCCCACAAGTGGGAAAACCCTTTCAAATTCTTCTTTTATTATATTGTCATTGTTAAGAAACCAACTGCAAAAATAGAAGAAAAGAGAGATCAATGCCTTAGAAGTAAGCCATTTTGAAATTCATCAAGAAAATGAAACACACACACTAGTGTGGGATCACAGGTCCTAGCGATACATTAGTGTGCAAGCCAATTTATTTAATAAATTGGAAATGTGTCTAATTTAATTTTCCCTTAATTAAATTGGACAATAAATTGTAATATTATCTCATAAACACTTATAATAGTTAATTGAGTGTGATAGACTCAGTTAGCTCATGAATTTCGAGTTGAGGGAGGTTGGTGAGGCATGCAGAGTGATTCTAGTTACTGTAGAGTCCAAGTTGCAATTAGTGCATTAGTTTAAGGCATGAGAAATGAGTTAACTCAATTAATTGAGTTAAAATCAGTTTAACTAGTTGTAATTGATTGTTGCACTAGTGAGAGGTCAAGTGAATTAAATCAAATTTAATTCACATGCAGTCATCTGTCAAGTGACTGATGATTTAGTATTAATAGTTACATGCATGCCAATTCTAATGAAGACCCAGTTGAGACAAAGGTTAAAGGGAAGTTAACTATCAGTTATATTATTAGAAAAATGCCTAGATGCAGTTAACACACCATAGGATTTCCCATGATGTCTATGCAGTCAAGGAAGGTTGAAATTCCAAAAATAACAGGGATTTAATTCCACATGAATTGCACAAGCAAGGAAGGCTGAGAAGATGCTAGAAATTGGCTAAGTTTTGGTCGTTTTTTTCTAGATCAATGTGAGACAGTTATTGGAGTGCAACATACACTTGTGAGAAGTGTGCATTGTAATTGTTTCATGATTCCTTGGTTGAATATACAATAGAATATAGAGGGGTTTTGAGTAGCAAGCTTTCCCCATAATATCTGTGTTGTTGATTGATTTTCTTCTTTCTTTTACTTGGTGTGTTGTGCAATCGTGTTTAATTTCCGCAAATTAATTGTTAGAAGGATTCAGTATCTTGCTTTAGAACATTGCATGGTCAGATTGAATCCATTGATATACATATTGTTTGTATAATTTCTACATGGCATCAGAGGGCAGGAGATCACTATAGTGAAGAAGAAATTGAGTTTGTGTTGAAAAATATTCGAATTTGCAAAAATATTATTTGGTGTGATAGGTGGATCAAGGGAAGTTCTAATTATATTGCATGGAAAGATGATAATGACATTCCAAAGCCTGCATCAGCAGATGCCGCTCTTCTTGATGCTTGGAAAATGAAGGTCGCAAAGGAGAGGGGGATCTTATTAGAGGAGATACGATATCACATTGTCTCAAGTCTCCATGACAAAGCGACTCCATAAGCAATGTGGAAATATTTGAAAGATCTGTTTCAGAGCAGTAGTGACCACAAAAAATTGGCACTGAAGGACAAGCTCAGGAAAATCAAAATGGAGAAAGGCAACATTATTCTGAAATATTTAACCAAGTTCATCCAATGTCGAGATGAGCTTGGAAGTTTTGGAATTACTATAGCGGATGATGACTTGGTGAGCCTAGCACTTATAGCCCTTCCCAAGAGTTGGCACAGTTATCAAGACTCTGTCAATGGGAGGGAGAAGCTACCAGATTAGGAGTGACTTTGGTTAGATTTGGTACAACAAGAATTTAGGTGGAGTACCAAGGATGGATCCCCATCTAAAATAGATGATGAGGAAAATTACGCCTTAGTTGGTAAGGCAAAGAAAAGGAAGGGAAAGAAATCCTATTCCAAATCTGAGACCAGCAAATAAGACAAAAAGCGTGACATTTCTAGAGTGAAATTTTTTCACTTTCACGATCATGGAAATTATTCCACTAATTTTCCACAAAAGAAGAAGAACAATAATAAGGCTTCATCATCTGTAGGGGGTGAGGCTTTGGCCTCGCAATTTGAGTTGGAATTCTCACTCATCACATGCATGGTGTCCAGTGTGATGGGATTAGTGTGGTACTTGGATATTGGTGCATCTTTCCACATGACGAGAGACAAAGAATTTTTTAGTAGCTTGGAGGAGAAGGATCTCCAGATGCATATAGAAATGGGTGATGACAGGAGGTATAACGCTACTAGGATTGGTACAGTTACTTTCTAGAGATAGTCAGGTAAACCCTTCTTATTAAAAGATGTCATGCATGTACCAGGATTGAAAAATAATTTAGTTTAAGTTGCTATGTTGGAGGATAGAGGATATGATGTTTTCAGTGAAAGGAAAGCATTCCTTCATCACTAAACCATAAGAAAAGTTAAGAAGATTGGGGCTTGTGTGAATAATCTATACAAACTTGATGTAGATGGCTGCGCAACATTGATGGGTAAAGTAGAAATAGTTGTAAGCCGAGATGATGGCGAGTTATGGCACAGGAGATTGGTCCATCTACACCACAATGCTTTGAAGGTCATGTAGAATATTTCTATGGGGCTTCCAAAGGGTACTCTTGCGCAGATAGACACATGTAATGGATGTACGGTGGAGAAGTATATGAAGGCCACCTTTCACCAAAAGGATAACCAAGCAGTGGAAATCCTTGAGAGAGTTCACTCAGATGTGTGTGGACCATTCTCTATAGCTTCTACAACAAAGCAAGGGTATTATGTGATTTTTGTTGATGATTTTTCTAGAAAGTGTTGGATCTACTTCATGCAGAATAAAGATTAGAATTTCTCAAAATTTTGTGAGTTCAAATAACTGGTTGAGAAAGATACGAGGAAGCATGTAAAGGCTCTGAGGAGTGACAATGGTGGTGAGTACATCTCTAATGAATTCAAGAACTTCTGTATAAAATAAGGAATTCAGAGAGAGTTGATTGCACCTCATAACCCACAACAGAATGGGATTGTAGAAACAAAGAGTAGAACAATTATGGGTGCGGCACGAGTGATGTTACATGATCAAGGCCTACCATTGCATCTGTGGGAAGAGGCATGCAACACAATGGTATTTTTGCAGAATCATAGTCCTCATTGGATGCTTGGCATGAGTATACCAGAGGAGGATTTTTCTGGTAAGAAACCTAATGTTTCATAATTTAAAATTTTTGGCTCATTTGTCTATTCCCATGTGACCAAAGATTCCAAAAAGAAGCTAGAACCAACAACTGATATTGGGATATTTTTGGGGTACAATGATACTCCCCACAACTATAGGGTGTATTTTCCAAACAACAAGATGGTCGTTGTGAGACGGGATGTAAAATTTGATGAGGAGAAAGCCATGTGATTGTCCCTTGAGAGGGAGCTTCATTTTCATGCAGATGAGAAAATCTTGGTTCCAAAGGATGAACCTGAAGATGTGGAGAAGCCACATGTGGAGGATCATGGAGTGTTAGAAACCACTCATGCAGAGCCATCCACCAGATAGGATAGAAGGTGCACCACAGAAGCTGACAAATTGAGGCTTGATGTGGCAGAACATGTAGGAGCACCTACATCACTTCACAGACAGAGACAGTCTCCATACAAGTTTACTAGATACATGGCTCTTATGAGAAAGTGTATTGTAACAGAACCATACTATTTTGAGGAAGCATTTCAACAACCAACTTGGGTTGATGCCATGGTTGAGGAGTATGGCTCCATCGTCAGGGATAGTGCATGGGAAGTTTTCCAAAGACCAGTCAGGAAATCAATGGTTGGATCTAGATGGATCTATAAGGTGAAGCAGGTAGTAGATGGGAGTGTGGAGAAGTACAAGGCTATATTTGTAGCCTGGGGGATTCTCACAAGTAGAGGGGATTGAATATGAGGATAATTTTGCACAGGTTGCGAGGTACTCATCAATTAGCTCTATCCTTTCACTCTCAGCATAGATGGGGTGGAAGATGCTGGTTCAAAAAGGTGATTGTTTTAAAGGTAACCTTAATGCTTTACATTAATTATCAACCCACAACAAGTCTTGTTATTTCAAGAGTGTAAGAGAAATATATGCAAGTGACATCAGAGGTTAACTACTCTAGATCGTTGTAAGAAAGATTGTCTAATTCTTGAAGTTCAATCAAACCAACTTGAAAGTGAACTATGAAATACTTTAGACCAATTAAAGGAGAAAATTTGTTTCTAAGCTTATGCAAAAATAACCACTCAAGACTGAAAAGAATAGATTTCAATTGAACATCACGCTTTGATGAATTGAACAACTACCTTAATGAATTGAACATAAATCCTAATGAATTAACAACAATCAATTATTCTAGATTTTACAATGATATTCTCTATTAATCCACTGATAGCATCATTCGGAATTAAACATCAAACCAAACATTCAATTATGATGAAAATATTCAACAATTAACTATATGCAGAATTGAACAACAACCAAGCTAAAACTAGTCTAACAAATGTAAAAGCGTCAACTCCTGATAAAAGAACATGAACGATAAATCTACTCTGGTGAAAGGAAGTTATAACATATTATGCCTATGATTAACCTATTAAATGATAATGCTATGAAACGCAAAGGATAACTGGAAATGAAAGTTATGTAAATAAACGTATAGCACATAATAGCAGGAGAACCCCCAGGGTTGGGCCCAAAGCCTCTAGAAGCCTTCTGTTAAGGAATACTCAGAAGTTGTTTATACTAAAAACTCCAATTTCTTCATTAATAAATAGAGAAATACATTAGCACGAACTTGACGATTCTGTCTGAATACGTTTATTACATGAAAATTATAATACATGAATTGTCTCTTTTTTTTGTTCACCTCCAGCCTTTTATAGCTTAAAGGAAAAATCAAACAGAGTAATGGATCCTTCCCATTATGAGATCCTACCGCTTCGTGGCTATCGACTGAACACTCCAAGAGTAGGCATGCCTCTACATCTTCCATTGATTCATAGGAGCTGATAATCTTTTGTTTTCTTTACTTGTCTGCTGTCATTTCGTCATCCTGGTCAGCAGTTTGGTTGTTTCGCTTCCCTATCAATAAAGACAGCAAAAAATCAGTTTTTATGCTATTAAACACACCTTTTATCAATAATTCATTCTACCTAACTTTTGCATTATTATTTTTTTACTTTATTGCTGAGATGAAGGAAAAATATATAAAATTAAATGACATATCGTGGTAAATATAGGGGTAAAATGTACCTTCTCCTTGGCCCAACATACTCCCCTACTTACCTTTTTGCAAGTCCTCATGCAAAAAAATGGTTGATGTGTAGTTGGGTTAAATAATATGTAGGATATACTTCTTCCTTGTAAAGTATAAAACCATGTTTCTGTTTTATCTTTGAAAATGCTGAGTTTGTATGCCCCTCTAGTAACTCATAATCATGATGATAATCTTCAGGAGGGTACCATATGATGGTGCATCTGTATCGGCACCCTATCCATGTAGGACCCATGTTCAAAACTAGGCTGTTGTACAAAAGGAAACGGGAAGAAGCAACTTTAAGGTTCCTATACCCAAACGGTTCTTTGTTCTTAACATTATTTGTAGAGGCTAGCCATCTCTATTTGGCTGTTGATAATGCTTCTTCCTGAATGTCTTGGAAGTATGCCCGCTCATTCTGCACAATATCCTTGTGAATAGGTCCCAATTTGGCTATCACTCCTTTCCGTTGCATAAATTTCTTAGGTTGAGTAAACAAGTATAGGGGTTTAGTAGGTTCCCCTCTGACCCATAGATCTAGGCCATGTTCTCTTTTCTGAAAGGTATTGTAGGCCTTAGCCCATCTAGTCTAATTTTTGGAAAAGTACAGAAAATATTGGAACTGAATGTCTCCTATGAAGGGACTGTGGTTACTATCTCTATCCTCTTCTAGAAGGAAATTGTGCAAATACAATTCACACAAAAGATGTTGGAACTGCTCTTCCTGCTCATTGCAACAATGGAAAAATTCTTCAATTGTTTTAAAAGTAGTGGGCTTCCCTGCCCTGAAAGCTTTGCTTTTCAACAATAAATATATTTCTAATAAGAATAAAGAATAATTACTGGTTGGTGCCCTGCAATTCAATACATCTGAGTAAAGAGAACAAACCATACTAGTTTTCTTCTTAGCCTGTTCCAATTGATCCTGTTCCTTCTTCACTTTTTCCCTTTCTTCTCTAAGTTGGGCAAAGGTTTCATCTTTAGTTGCAGAAAGGTCTTTGAATCACTTTAGTAGTGCATGATGTTCTAGATGTACTTGATAAGGGAATCTCCCAAATCTGAGCTTGGGAAAAAGCTCAAAAATGAAAGTTCTCAAATTGATTTGGAACCTGAGCAATGGGATAGGCCTCGGCGATACGATCCTAACGCCGCGAACAACACTAAAAACTGACGTTGTATGAAGAAGTTATTCAACTTTGAAGTTCTTCAATTTCAATAAAAAAAAAGGCTAGTTTGACTTTAGAAATTGGCAAATATTAAAAAAAAATATTCCGGGAATATTCTTTGTGGACCAATTGTATTGCGACAAGTGGCAATCTGTCATTTGATACAAGTTTGACTTTTCATAATTTTGACCAATTAAAGGCTGCCACGTGGCAGACCCGGAGGGTGCCACGTGGCACCCTGGTCAGTGAAATGGTGGTCATTTGAAATTTTTGACAAACCTGTGAATCGAACCCAAGACCTCTTGGCAAATAGTGCAATGCTTTACCAATACACCATGCGTATGGTTCTTGTTAATGTATGCTCTTTACGCATATTTTAATTTGCCAAAGGGGGCCAACCCCCTCTACACATAACTGTGGCCCACAACCACGGCTTTAATCCGGCGGTTACAATAACAGTTAATGCAGAATGTGCGGCCACATGTCACTTAACATTTAATGCTAACAATTTATCTCGCCCCAAATTTAGCGCTGGTTTCCTCCATTTTAGGCAGAACTCCAAGTTTATCCGTAGTTAACTAAATGTGGCCCACTTTTTGTGGGATTTTTGCCTAACATTGGGCAAAAACTTCAGTTGGACATATCTTTCACATGGGAGATCCTTTTGGAGTGTTTTTTTTTTTTTTTTTTTGGTCTCTTCAACCTTCTGGACTCAATGGAGTAGGCCTGAAATCTAACAGAGGTCATCTTCAGAGGTATAAGCATCGAAGAAGATGAAGGAGCCATCAGGGCCTGGAAGGAGAAGGCTGTGTAGTTGACTGTGTTTCTCTATTTAAGGTAAATGGGAATTCTTAGCTATTTCATGCCTTTTGAATCTGTTTAGATGGTTTTTAGAGCCTGTTAAGAACTTTAGAAATCCGAAAAGCTTCATTTAAGTTCTAGAGGCCATTTTCCAAGACTCAGCTAACAATAGCTATCCTTCCAACTTAAGAAAACTCATACATGCAACCATTTTGCAACCAATAAAACAATAAATCTCTTACACTGTTTTAAAACCTTTTGCACAATAACAAATGCTCAACCCGAGCTCTGATACCATCTGATCTAAAAATGGAATGTACTTGAAAAGGGTGCAAGGTATCCATTTTCATTTATGTAAATGAGTGAAAATACTCCAAATTTTAAATCTGAAAATGTGAGAACTTCTTATTTCTAATACAGAGATAGACTGTAGGGGCATTTACCGGATATGTCACCTTTCAAAGAAAGGATGAATCCAGAAGCTACCTGGCCCTCTTACAGACTCCGCCTAAAGAAATAATAGAAGTAAACACTCAGACTTAATTAAAATGACCTTACTCAAACTTGACATTATGCAGAATTTTTGCTTGGAAGAGGTGTATGTCTTTTCTTCTGTTTATGTGTTTTAAGTTTATTTGTTTTTGCTGAAACTTAACATGTATATCAGCAAAATAATTCAGCCATAGAATAAAAAAACACAACAGCAATATAATATAGGAGTTCACCCCAACTCTTGGGCTACATCTCCTTTGAGCTTCATCAACATGACTAGACTCTTTGGGATTAAGGTACTTAAATTCTTTTACAAGCTCCACACTTAACCACAATGAATACGAAAATGATTCAAAGGGCTGAGAATACCATTTTAAATCCCTTTAATAGTTGTCCAATTCCTGCAAAGAGCTTTAGGCTTCCATGGACACACATCCTTATGTCGGTGCACTAAGCTTCTCTGAGCTTCTAAATGGCACAAACTCCCTCATATTTCTATTTCTGTCCCTGATACCACTACTGTTGCATCCAATAATGATCAGACATCAAATATCAACTGATAAATTGCTTACATTAAGCACAACATCCCAAAAAATGGCTCTCCTCCACGGTTTGCCCAGGGCTGCCCACGACTTCATATCAACTTCTCGAGCTGTAGAAGTACTCAAAATGATCTGAAACCACTTCCATTGGTTCTAGAATGACTAAAATAGTCAAGATAGAGTTTTGTTTCATCAAAAACGGCCTCTAGCTGCTCTGGTTTCGCCTACACACTTTGTTTGGAAAATGGCCTCTAGAACTTAAATGAAGCTTTTCGGCTTTCTAAAGTTCTTAACAGGCTCTAAAAACCATCTAAACAGATTCAAAAGGCATGAAATAGCTAATAATTCCTATTCATTTACCTTAAACAGAGAAATACAGTCCAATACACAGCCTTCTCCTTCCAGGCCCTGATGGCTCCTTCATCTTCTTCGATGCTTAAACCTCTGAAGATGACCTCTATTAGATTTCAGACCTGATCCATTGAGTCTAGAAGGTCTAAGAGACCTAAATTCAAAAAAAAAAATTCTCCAAAAGGATCTCCCATGTGAAAGATATCCTCAACAGAAGTTTTTGCCCAATGTTAGGCAAAAATCCCACAAAAAGTGGGCCACATTTAGTTAACTGCGGATAAACTTAGAGTTCCGCCTAAAATGGAGGAAACCAGTGCTAAATTTGGGGCGGCATAAACTTTTAGCATTAAATTTTAAGTGACATGTGGCCGCACATTCCGCATTAACTGTTGGGGTCAACCATTACAACTGTTATAATAAATTCAATTTTTGTGCTTCACATATAAAAACCAAAGGCTGTGGGCCAATGGTAAGGTGTAGCGCTTAGATGAGGGAATCGGAGTCAGGAGATCCAAACCACAAACACACTAAATTTTAATGCACGCCATTTCATTGTGTTGGTACATTGTGCCGACCTCTTGATACTAGCATTTGTTATTGTGCAAAAGGTTTTAAAACAGTGTAAGAGATTTATTGTTTTATTGGTTGCAAAATGGTTGCATGTATGATTTTTCTTGAGTTGGAAGGATAGTTGTTGTTAGCTAAGTCTTGGAAAGGATTGAAGACTATTTTCCTTACCCAATTTACCTCAAGATTATCTTTGGAAAACAAACTCCAATAGTTTGTGTTTTATGGTTTCTTGAATGAGAAGGGGTCTTTACTGACATTTGGTTAAAAGCTTGTCGTTTGTTTGAAAGCTTTGAGGACTTTTCTTTGGAAGTTCCTTTTGGTTGTTTTGACCATTTACATAATGTCAAATTCTAACAGTAAGTTTCCTCCTTCACTGAAACTCTTTAGTGATGACATGAAACAAGGTTCATTGAGTGAGACATGGTTCATATGATTTGCACTTTTTTCCAAAAGAAGGGACATGTTGTCTCTCATTGTTGGACTTTGCATCCAACTCGTCGTCCCACGAACATGCAGCAAGAAGACAAAAATATTGGCGAAGGTGGAACCTCATATTCCATTATTGATGTGGAAAGGGAAGTTTCACATGAGGAAAAGTTGCAGCAGCAAAATTCACCATGGAAGTGGCTTGGTGAGAAGTGGATGGACTTCTTGACACAGTAAGACGTACTCCTTTTGTACATATGCAAATTTCAGATGTATGCATGTATTTTATGCCGTAATATCTTGTTTGTTTTGAGCCACCTTAGATCATTGATCAAGGTAGCATTGTACAGTTTCATTCTATAAATTTCTGTCCAGAAATTTCTGTGTGGGTTCAAGAAGGTCAGTTGTGGACAGTTGTGGACAAGCGCATTCAGAAAGGGAAATGTCAATTTCTTTCCATTTGTGGTTCAATTTCATTTTCTTTTCAAGGAAATTTTTTTTGAAGGGCTGAAGAGAAGAGGATTTTTATTCTCTCATTTGCTGTACTACAGTTCAGTTCTTCATTTCAGTAAGCTTTTGGGGACCAAAAGCCTCTCATTTGGGAGGTGTGATCAGGAGCTCAAATCTGAGCTTGGGAAAAAGCTCAAAAATGAAAGTGCTCAAATTGATTTGAAACCTAAGCGATGGGATAGGCCTCGGCATACGATCCCAACGCCATGAACGGCACTAAAAACCGATGCCGTATGAAGAAGTTGTTGCATTTTGAAATTTCCCAATAACCTTTAATGTTGAAAGGAAATTTTTTTTTTTAATTTATGTGTTGGAAAATATTTTATTTTTATTAAGGTTTAATTATTAAATTAAATTATATATTTATTAATATTGTATATGGTTTAATTAATCATATATTATATTAATTTATATATGTTTTAATTAATTAAAAAAAAGAACCTTATTAAAAATAAATTAAAATACCACACATATAATTAAGAAATTTGAATTATTTTTAAAACCCATGGTTCTAATGTTACATGGAAAATGAAAGGTGAATACGTGCTATGGTACACGTGTTTGAAATCACGTGCAAATAGCGTTTATGATTTGGAGCGGAGGTTGAAGGGGCTTTAGGCCAGCCCCCCCCCATATTCCACGTGACCACCAGTTGAACCAGAACCCAAAGCTTAACAACAAACGGTTACAGTTTAATGTTTGGATAAGACTGCATGTGGCCACGTCAACCTAGCGTTTAATGATAACAGAAAATGTTCCACCGAATTTAGCGCTGGTTCCTCCATTTTAGGCGGAACTCCAAGTTTATCCGCAATTAACTAAATGTGGCCCACTTTTTGTGGGATTTTTGCCTAACATTGGGCAAAATGTTGTTTTGGTGATATCTTTCACATGGGAGATCCTTTTGGAGTGAATTTGTTTTTTATTTTGGGTCTCTTCGACATTTTTGACTCAATGGAGTAGGTCTGAAGTCTAACAGAGGCCATCTTCAGAGGTTTAAGCTTCGAAGAAGATGAAGGAGCCATCAAGGCCTGGAAGGAGAAGGCTGTATTTTGGACTGTGTTTCTCTGTTTAAGGTAAATGAATAGGAATTATTAGCTATTTCATGCCTTTTGAATCTGTTTAGATGGTTTTCAGAGCCTGTTAAGAACTTTAGAAAGCCAAAAAGCTTCATTTAAGTTCTAGAGGCCATTTTCCAAACATAGTGTATAGGCGAAACCGGAGCAGCCGAAGGCCGTTTTTTATGAAAAAAAACTCTATCTTGACTATTTCAGTCATTCTGGAACCAATGGAAGTGGTTTCAAATCATTTTGAGTACTTCTACAGCTTGATAAGTTGATATGAAGTCGTGGGCAGCCCTGGGAAAACCGTGGAGGAGAGCCATTTTTGGGGATGTTGTGCTTAATGTAAGCAATTTATCAGTTGATATTTGATGTATAATCATTATTGGATAAAAATGATGATATATAGGGAAAAAATAGGCTCCTTGAGTTTTGCAAATCTGGATGGGTCCTTCCATTTCCGATGCTTTTGGATGAAAAGTTTTCTCAACCAGAATGTGATGAGGCTCAAATGTGACTTGGAAAAAACTCAAAAATGAAAATGCTCAAATTGATTTGGAACTAGAGCAACCAGATAGAGCCTCGGTGATACGATCACAATGCCATGAACGACAACGAAAAATGGCCAGCTGTATGAAGAAGTTATTCTTTGAAATTCTTCAATTTCGATTAAAAAAAAAAGGCCAGTTTGACTTTAGAAATTGGCAAATATTTAAAAAAGAATATTCCGAGAATATTCTCTGTGGACCAATTGTATTGTGACAAGTGGCAATCTATCATTTGATACAGGTTTTACTTTTCATAATTTTGACCAATAACGGGCTGCCACGTGGCAGGCCCGAAGGGCACCACGTGGCACCCTGGTCGGTGAAATGGTGGTCGTTTAAAATTTTTGACAAACTTGTGAATCGAACCCGAGACATCTTGGCAGACAGTGCAATGCTTTACCAATACACCATGCATGTAGTTCTTGTTAACGCATGCTCTTTACGCATATTTTAATTTTCCAAAGGTTTCATTGGGGCGAAAGAGTTCCCAGCCCCCTCTACACATAGTGGCCCAAAACCACGGCTCTAATCCGAGCGGTTACAACACTAATGCGGAATGTGCGGGCACATGTCAGTTGACATTCTTAAAAGTTTATGCCACCCCAAATTTAGTAATTTGGTTTCCTCCATTTTAGGCGGAACTCCAATTTTATCCGCAGTTAACTACAGTTGGCCTACAATTAGTGGGATTTTTGCCTAATATTGGGCAAAAACTTCAGTTGGTCATATCTTTCACATGGGAGATCCTTTTGGAGTGAATTTGTTTTTGATTTTAGGTCTCTTAGAACATACACGGACTCAATGGAGTAGGTCTAAAATCTATCAGAGGTCATATTCAGAGGTTTAAGCATTGAAGAAGAAGAAGGAGCCATTAGGGCCTAGCAGGAGAAGGCTATGTATTGGACCGTGTTTCTCCATTTAAGGTAAATGAATAGGAATTCTTAGCTATTTCATGCCTTTTGAATCTGTTTAGATATTTTTTAGAGCCTGTTAAGAACTTTAGAAAGCTGAAAAGATTCATTTAAGTTCTAGAGGCCATTTTCCAAACAGAGTGTGTAGGCGAAACCGGAGCAGTCGGAGGCCGTTTTTGATGAAAAAAAACTATATATTGACTATTTCAATCATTATGGAACCAATGGAAGTGGTTTCAGATCATTTCTAGTACTTATACAACTCGAGAAGTTGATATGAAGTCGTGGGAAGCCCTGGGAAAACCGTGGAGGAGAGCCATTTTTGGGGATGTTGTGCATAATGTAAGCAAATTATCAGTCGATATTTGATGTCTGATCATTATTGGATGCAGAAGTAGTGGTATCAGGGACAGAAATAGAAATATGAGGGAGTTTTTTCCATTTAGAAGCTCAGAGAAGCTTAGTGCACCGACAGAAGGATGTGTGTCCATGGAAGCCTAAAGTTGTTTGCAGGAATTGGACAACCATTAAAGGGATTTAAAATGGTATTCTCAGCCCTTTGAATCATTTTCGTATTCATTGTGGTTAAGTTTGGAGCTTGTAAAATAATTTGATTACCTTAATCCCAAAGAGTCTAGTCATGTTGACGAAGCTCAAAGGAGATGTAGCCCAAGAGTTGGGGTGAACTCCTATATTATATTGCTGTTGTGTTTTGTTATTCTATGGCTGAATTATGTTGTTGATATACATGTTAAGTTTCAGCAAAAACAAATAAACTTAAAACACATAAACAGAAGAAAAGACATACACCTCTTCCAAGCAAAAATTCTACATAATGTCAAGTTTGAGTAAGGTCATTTTAATTAAGTCTGAGTGTTTACTTCTATTATTTCTTTAGGCAGAGTCTGTAAGAGGGCCAGGTAGCCTCTGGATTCATCCTTTCTTTGAAAGGTGACATATCCGGTAAATGCCCCTACAGTCTATCTCTGTATTAGAAATATGAAGTTCTCACATTTTCAGATTTAAACTTAGAGGAATATTTGCACTCATTTACATAAATGAAAATGGATACCTTGCATCCTTTTCAAGTACGTTCCATTTTCAGATCAGTACTACTTCCTTCTTACACTGGGCCAATTCATGTTGAACTTGAATTAATTTGTTGTGAAGCTTCTGATTGGTAGCGTTTTATACCAGGGGAGTGTAGGCAGGTGTTACCTCTGTTTGAGTCCCCTTATCTCATGTAACTATCAAATCAATTTGCACAGAGACTTCAGAAGTGTGTATCAAATCCGTTTGTACATAGGCTTAAACATTATCTATTAAATCATTCCGTATAGGAACTTCAGCATTATCTATTAAATCGGTCTGTATAGAGGCTTAAACATTGTATATTAAATCAATTTGTACAGAAATTTCAGTAGTATCTACCATTTGGGTAACAAAATATGTTTGGGTTCCCATGGTAGCCAATTCCTTCTCAGGATTCCAAGCCTTTTCTACTTCTTCCAATCATTTTCTTATATGTTTTACCATTTTTCTCAGTTCCCTCTATTTCATGTTCATTTTTCTTAACTTAGTTTCAACTGATTTTTCTTTTAGCAGGGTTTTGGCAAGAGAAGGAGTAGCAGTGGCTTCAGTTTCATGGACAATTGTGGCAGTTCTAAGGTTATCAAAAATGGTGTTTTCCTTAGGCATCCAAGAGGTTATTTCAGCATTAACATCCTGACTAGGTGGAATAATATTTTCTTTAGGCGTCAGAGGAACTGTCTCAATACTTGTGTCGTGTTCTAATAGAACAGTTTCCCTTGACTAGTTTCCAAATTCAAATATACTCTCTGTCTAGTCTTCCCTACTCACCCATTCATTATTAGAGGAAGATAAAACCCTCAAAGCCTACAATTCATCATGGGGAGGTAGGATTTCAGTATGGCTAGAGCTACTAGCAGTGGCAGACTGGTTCAAAATGTTGGAAAAATACTGAGAGGGGCGTGAATCAGTATTTTTAGAGTTGACTGACAATTTGATAGTTTTCCTTTCTCTTAAAACCATATGCTACATTACTACATCCAACTTGTATGTCCAGAGATCTTATTATGTCTTTACTTAGATCATTGCATCATTCATTCATCAGATAAGCAGTAAGTATGAAAAGAAATAACAGAACAAATCATAAAACATAAGCCACACATATGAACATCAGTATTTAAGGAGGAAACCCAATTCGGGAGAAAAACACCGCTGTTGTTATCTCAGTCTTCAATATTTATTATAAAGAAATTTTTTTACAATTTATGTTGGTGCAGACTTATACCAGCACGCAGGCACCCACTTGCAGAAAGGCTACAACCTTTTCTCGTTCTCCAGCCACTACTGGAAGGGAGCTCCAACCCCCTAATTTTAACACCAGCTTTTATTGGAAGGATACTTCCACTTTCATATAGAAGGCTTCAACCCTCAGATCCACCAGATTTCTTCAATTTCTTCATCAGACTTCCGTCAGGTCTTCATCATTTCTTTTTGCCGATCATGGTAGAGATTTTTTTTCATTTCTAGATCATATCCATCAATGCGTCATATCTACAGATATCTCTTAAAGATATTTATTTATTAACAACCCTTTGCACCCGCACACCTCATACTATCATCCTCTTCGCCTTATATAGTTTAGCCTTCATCATTACCATGAGTCAAAACAACTCAACCGGTAATGGTATTCATATTAAAAGTCGAACCAATTAAAATAGGAATCCCAATATTTTTTCTTCCATGCACGAAACGTCCCAAAGATAATATTTATCTCCGCCAAATAATACTATAACCAAGGTTAATAAACATTATCGTGCCGCTGACTCAACAGTAATATATATATCCATATAGCCTTTCGGGCCCTTCAATAATATTTAATCTTCGACTTGGGAGTTAAGATCTCGGCATAACGTATATTGAACCAATAATGCGAAGGGAAATCAGGTCCCTCACCCTTAAAACACAACATAATACTTTGGGTAAAAACCTGCAAACCTCAACATATGCATATGGGCCCCAACGTTAACGGTCATTTCCAATCAACGGTTGTAATCGTGTCGTGGCGCCTCACTTGATCAGATGGATATCGCTCGTCGAATATGCGCGAACAATAACGTGTGATGGCCGTCGTACCTTGGTTAACCTTCACGCATCTATAGAAAATGATCACCGTCCGATGACCCCTTCCCAGATCAACGGTGCTCAACAATATCATTGGGCATCCTGGGTCGAACTATAACGCGCGATGGCGCATAGTGACAAGAGGTTTTCCATGGGTCCTCCTTGCCACGTGTCAAATGATTTATGGAATCACTCCCAACTCCTCAAATACCGCTCACTCCGCATAGGTAGTGCGATGAAAACCATAAACCGCCTTCACTGTTCACTCGGTCATGGTTCCGCTCTTCCATGCAGGGTTCTGTTCATGATTCCAAAGGGTTAGTTTGGGTTTGCGCTATCCTTCTTACTTAGTTAACTCTGGTCTATCTTCGGTAGGATTTTAATAAACAATGAACAAATGTAGCTCTCTTCCGACGGGATTTCCTCACAAACATCAACTCGAGACAATTCAATGTCATTCTGTCTTCAATTCTGCTATAATATATCAACCTTCCATTGCATGTTCGGAGTTCTATCCTATCACGGTTCCGCTTCTAACTGTACATTCAAGTTCTTGATTCTGCAGGAAAGACCATCATACCATCATATCTCTGCAACCATTAATTCCTTCAATGGATTTCTTACTTATCACAAATTCCATCAGGGTGAACTACCATTTACTAGAACATTCACTTATTCTTTTCTATTCGATGGCCTTTTCTCCTACTTTGTCTCTGGACAATTCTGCTTCAATTATGCACTCTTCTTCTGCTGCTACTTTGCTTTTCCTCTTTTCATGGTTACAGTTTCAGATGCTCCTTCTTTGCCAATTCATTTGCCATCAATGACAACATTTCCAACAATCTCCCCCTTTGGAATTGATGGCAATACTCTTCCTCTGATTGTCTTTATAGAAGCCCCCTTTTTGCTTTCCTCCCCCTTTGACATCAATGGAAAAGAGTTGATCAAGATCCTTTGAACCGACAATACCATGCTCCCCCTGAGATCATGTTGTATCTTCAGACAAAAATGACTTATAAATTCCAACAATGCATCCTTTTCATATGACCAATGCTCCCCCTTAGCCTGTGCATTCAGAGATGCCCAACAACACCTCACAACCAATTTAATCTTCTGTATTTAAGTAGATCTGATCTTCTGCATGGCAGAGACTACTCCCAGTTTCTATCTGAGATATTCGAACGCTTCCCTGGGTAGAGGTTTGGTAAATATATTAGCAACTTGTTCTTTGGAGGGAACATACTCCAATTTCACTTTTTGTTCAAGCACTTGTTCACGTAAGAAGTGATATTTGATGGGAATGTGCTTGGTCTTGGAATGCATAACATGATTCTTTGAGATACTGATGGCACTTGTATTGTCACACATAATGGAGATAGGAGGTGAACATTTGATTTGAAAGTATTGTAAGGTTTGCATCATCCAGAGAAGTTGAGTGCAACATGATGCAGCAGCCACATATTCTGCTTCTGCTGTAGATAAGGCAATAGAGCTTTGCTTCTTGATGAACCAAGATACTAACCGAGGCCCCATATAGAATGCACCACCACTAGTGCTTTTCCGATCATCAACATTTCCAGCCCAATCTGCATCAGTGTAAGCATGAAGAGTAATATCAGCATTCTTTGGATACCATAGTCCAAAGTCTTGAGTTCCTTGTAGATATTTGAATATTCTTTTGACAGCCTGAAGGTGAGACTCTTTTGGATTAGCTTGGAATCGTCCAACAATCCCAACTGCATGCATAATGTCTGGTCTAGTCCCAGTGAGATAAAGTAGACTTTCTATCATAGATCTGTATTCTGGTTGATTCACCGTGGGAGAATCATCATGAGAACTGAGATTACATCCGGTTATCATTGGTGTACTTACAGGTTTGCACTCTTCCATGCCATACTTCTTCAGAATTTGCTTAAGATATTTTGCTTGTGATAAGAATATGCCATTTGTTGCTTGTTGCACTTGCAAGCCAAGAAAGAATGTTAGTTCCCCAAGTAAAGACATTTCAAATTCTTGCTGCATAACAGAAGCAAATTTCTGACTCATAGACTCTTCATTACTTCCAAATATGATATCATCAACATATACAACTACAATCAATAGTTTATCATTTTCAGTTTTTGTGTATAAGTTGCTATCAGCAGACCCCTTTGAAAATCCTTGTTGATGAAGATATTTGTCAAGACGATAATACCATGCCCTTGGAGCTTGTTTGAGACTATATAGAGCCTTTTTAAGTCTACAAACAAGTTTTTCATCATTTCCCAAAATGAATCCTTCTGGTTGTTCTATATAAACTTCTTCTTCTAGATCACCATTGAGAAAAGCGGATTTAACATCCATTTGATAAACTTTGATTTGTTGAAAGCTTGAAAAAGCAAGAAACATTCTTATGGCTTCAAGTCTAGCTACAGGGGCAAAAGTTTCTTCAAAGTCTATACCTTCTTGTTGAGCATACCCCTTGCAAACAAGTCTAGCTTTATTTCTTATAACATCCCCATTCTCATTTAACTTGTTTTTGAATATCCATTTAGTTCCTATGACATTTTTGTCATGAGGTCTTGGTACTAATTCCCAAGTGTGATTCTTTTCAATTTGATCAAGCTCTTCATTCATGGCTTGAATCCAACATTCATCTTTTCTAGCTTGACTGACATTGTGAGGTTCAATAGTGGACAGAAATGCCATATTGCTAGAAGATCCCACAAGAGTCCTTCTTGTTTGTACACCTGATCCCTTTTCTCCCAAAATTTGAGATTCTGGATGATTCTTTTGAACATATCTGGATGGAGCCTTTTCAGACAAATTGTCTTCGGGTTCTTCATTGGGTTCATTTTTTATATCATTTATACTATTTGATGTAGAAGAATATATGTCATCATCATCGTCTTCAATTGTTGTTTGTTTTTCTTCTTTTGGAGCTGCTGGAGACTCATCAATAACAACATCTATACATTCAACAATCTTCCGAAGTCTTTTATTGTAACATTTATATGCCCTACTCCTAGAGGAGTAACCAAGAAATATTCCTTCATCTGCTCTGGGTTCAAACTTGCCAAGTTTCTCATCATTATTTTTGATAAAACATTTGCTTCCAAAAATTCTAAAATGCTTTACAGTGGGAGAATTACCATACTAGAGTTCATATGGAGTTTTATCACTATTTACATGAACATGTGCCTTGTTAAGAATATTTACTGCTGTATGTGCTGCTTCTCCCCAAAATGTGTCAGGTGTTCCGGAATCATCAAGCATAGCTCTAGCCATTTGTTGAACTGTTCTATTCATTCTTTCTGCAACACCATTTTGTTGTGGAGTGCCAACTACATAAAACTGTCTTTTATGCCATGTTGTTCACAAAATTCAAGGAATTCATCTGATGTATATTCTCCTCCTCGATCAGATCTGAGACACTTGATTTTTAGATCTAATTCATTCTCAACTAGTGCTTTGAAGATCTAAAATTTCTCAAATGCTTCATCTTTGTGTTTAAGCAGCCCAATCCAACACATTCTAGAGAAATCATCAATGAACAAGATATAGTATTCTTCACCACGTGGTGAATTTTTCCTCATAGGTCCACATATGTCGGTATGAATGAGTTCAAGAGGCTTACTTGATGATCCTTCCTTGGCATTAAATTGTGTTGAAAATGCAACAAGATGATGGAACTTAGTGAAATGAAGTCGCCTTCACTAAGTGGGCCCGCAGGCTATTTTTGGCGCAAAGTCTATTTTTAGACATATGGATCATGGTCTATGAGTTGCAGGATGCTATTTATGGATGATTGGTCGAGTTGGTAAAAATAGATAGACCTCTATTTTTAGACATTGGGCGGAATCTATTTTTAGACTGTCGGGCTAAAAATAGAACAGTCAAATATTATTAACCCTTAATAATATTTAGACTATAAACATTATCTTATCCTCTTAGAGCACTTCAGTTTGATGCTTGGATGTGGCACATGCAGCTGACAGAAGGAAATACGCTTTTCCTAAGGGTTAGTTGAGCTATTGCATGTTTGACTTCAGTTAGAACTCATGTGGCAGAGTTTGGTGGAGTTGATGAGACAGTTGGTGGAGTTGTGTTCGGTTTAACTTAGTTGAACTAGTTGTATTTAGTCTAGCTGACAAATACACTAGTGATGAGTGGTGTGAATTAATTATTAATTAATTCACTAATTATTAACTCATAAATCAACTAAAGAACACATCAGTTAACTGCAATGCATGGACAGTTCAGTGGAGACGAGTGTTAGAGGTGGGTGAAAGGGTGAGTCTACTATCAGTTGTGACTATTGGCTGTGCATGAGATTTGCACACACATTGATGGAGATTGCCAATGAGGATTGCGCAGTTGGAGCTAGTGGGATTCGAACTTGGATCTCATCATTAATCAACTTGGATTGCGCAGTAGAGGCAGGCAGACTTGTGGAGGAGATTTGAACCTATGACTAGTTCACTTTCCATACTAGTTTTGTGTGTAGCATTGAGATAGTGCTGAGAGCTGTGAGAGCTTTGTGCTATGTATTGTTACATGTTCTCTATCATTATAATATACAGATAGTTGGGGGTTTTCAGCTATTGCTTTCCCCATTACATCCTGTGTTGATATGTGTTCTTGATTATGTTTTAATGAGCGCATGCGACTGCTTTCTATTTCCGCATATTGATGATCAATTGTAGAAGAGGTTATGTATTATGCATGAAGCTTAAATAGTGTGTAATCAAGATAATCTCGTTGAATAACTCAACAAATTATTCAAATTTCTACATGGTATCAAAGCAGAACTGATCATCGGATTTATTACAGTGATTACAATTATTTTCAGTAGACAGAGTCTGTAATGGGCCAGGTAGCCTCTGGATCCATCCTTTCTTTGAAAGGTGATATATACAGTAAATGCCCTTACAGTCTATCTCTGTGCTAGAAATAATTTGTTCTCACATATCCAGAAGCAGCTGAGTTTTGAGCTTGGAATTCGAATTTGCAGCAAAATTTGGAATTCGAATTTGCAGTAGTTTTCTTGGTGCCAAAGTTGAAATGTCTTTCAACGGATTGCGACTGGAATATGCCCTTGAGGGTAGTTTGAATTATGTTGCATGGAAGGACCGGATGGAGGCGGTATTAGATGATAACAGGCTGAAGGAGTTCATAGAAGCTGAGATCCCAAACCCTACTGATGCTGCTCAAGTTGAGGCTTGGAAAAAGAAGATGGCGAAGTGTCGAAGAATTCTGTTGGAGGGCGTGAAGGATCACATTGTATCCAGCATGCATGGAAAAAATTCTCCATACTTGATGTGGAAAGCGTTGACAGATTTATTCCAGAGCAAGAGCAACCAGAGGAAGTTGGCGCTCAAGGATAAACTCAGACACATAAAGATGGAGAAAGGCAATAGTATGCCGAAGTATCTCACGAAGTTAATCCAATGCAGGGATGAGCTGGGAAGTGTGGGGGTGACTGTCAATGATGAGGAACTGGTGAGCATGGCTCTCCTTGGTCTTTCGAAGAGTTGGCATGCCTATCAGGATTCTGTCAATGGTCGGGAGAAATTGCCAGGATGGGAGCGACTTTGGTCGGATCTTGTGCAAGAGGAGATAAGGCGGAATACCAGAGACAGATCTTCATCAAAGGCATCTGATGAAGAAAATTGCGCTTTGGCTGCCAAAGCAAAGAAGGGGAAGAGCAAGAAAGCTTCTCATTCTGGTGCGAAAGGCAAGAAGCAGGACATGTCTAAGGTGAAGTGTTTTCACTGTCACCAGCACGGACATTATGCCACAAATTGTCCGCAGAAGAAGAAAAATAAGCAAGATGCTGGATCTGCAGCGGGAGAGGCCTTAACCTCGCGAGTTTGGTGGATTTTTCACTGATCGCATGCTTGGTTTCAAGTGTGATGGGATCAGTATGGTTCTTGGACAGTGGTGCATCATTTCACATGATCGGAGATCGAGATTTGTTTTCAGATCTGGAGGAGAAAGATCTTGGAGTGCACATCGAGATGGGCGATGATGGTAGATACAGTGTGACCGGTATCGGTACCATTTCCTTTGAGAGGGAGTCTGGTAAACCCTTCGTATTGAAGGAAGTATTGCATGTTCCAGGATTGATGAAGAATCTGATCTCTGTGGCGATGTTGGAAGACAAGGGGTATGATGTGGTCTTCAGCGAAGGAAAAGCTTTCCTGCACAGTAAGACAACTGGAGAGACCCGGAAGATAGGGGTTTGAGTCAAGAACCTTTATCAGTTGCAAGTAGATGGCTGCGCAACAATGGCATGCAAGGCGGGAGAAGTGGTGAGCCGGGATGATGAGGGCGAGCTGTGGCACAGGAGATTGGGCCACCTTCACCATGGCGCTTTGAAGATACTGCAGCAGATTTCTACTGGGCTTCCTAAGGGCACTCTTGCGCAGTCAGATCAGTGCAAGGGGTGTACCTTGGGAAAATTTGTGAAAGCCACCTTTCACGAGAAGGATAGTCGCGCCACGACGATCCTTGAGAGAATTCACACAGACGTGTGTGGACCTTTCTCAGTAGCTTCGACAGTAAAGCACAAGTACTATGTGATCTTTGTTGATGATTTTTCTCGGAAGTGCTGGATCTTCTTCATGCAGAAGAAGAGCGAGACATACTCAAAGTTCTGTGAGTTCAAGGCGCTGGTTGAGAAGGAATCGAGGAAGCATGTGAAGGCTCTTAGGAGCGACAATGGTGGTGAATTCATCTCTGCTGAATTCAAGGAATTTTGCAGCGAAGAAGGAATTCGGAGAGAGCTCATAGCACCCCCTAACCCACAGAAGAATGGGGTTGCTAAGCGGAAGAACAGAATGATCATGGGTGCTGCACGGGCGATGTTGCATGATCAGGGCCTACCCATTCACTTGTGGGCAGAGGCATGCAATACTACAGTATATGTGCAGAACCGTTGTCCTCACAAGATACTTGGCATGAGTACACCCGAGGAGGCATCTGATAAGAGACACGATATTTCCCATTTGAGGATTTTTGGTTCTGTCTGCGCATGTGACGAAGGATGCCGGAAGAAGCTGGAGCCGACCGTAGAGGTTGGGATATTTTTGGGGTACACAGAAACACCCCACAACTATCGTGTGTATTTTTCAGACAGTCGGAAGACTGTTGTGCGACGAGATATCAAATTTCATGAGGAGAAAGCCATGAAGTGTTCGCTTGAGACGGAGCCACACTTGCATGCGGATGAGGAGCTATTAGTTCCTAATGATAAGCCTCAGGATGTGGATCGGCCAC